>JANVCG010094660.1:0-15238 GCA_025505365.1 Haliclystus inabai
TTTCTTTCAATGCTTGATCAGACATAGCTAGCGATAGGAAATTAATCAATTAAGAATGATTGTAATAATGGTAACAAATTCAATGCAAGATGAGATTGATGGAAGTCTAATCAAGGATTACACATTCTCTGCTACCATTGATAATCTTGAGCGTATATATCAATTGTGTGCGGGAAAGTGCCAAAAAGTTGATTCCATCTATGCATCATTGTTGTAAAATACAAATGTATTTGAATTTAGCTTAGGTTGAAAATCGGTAAACACATACAAAAAAATTCGGAGGCACAAATACTTCATATTTTGTCTCATTATGCTTCATTTTGGACAGTCAACAGTTATAATCTACATTTGGGTGGTTGGACGTTTATTGTAATGTAGAAAATTTATCTTTTAATTCATTGCTGTTCACATTGAGCGGCCTTTAAACTGATAGATATGGCTAAAAAAGGTTAATTTGCAATATTACATAAAATTGCTATATTTCAACTTATTTGAATAGACCGTTTTCCATAAATTTTACACACACCCGCACCCACACTTACCAGCAAGGAACACTTTGGCTTTTTTCCCTTTATTCGACACACCGTTGTCATACTGCACTTTGACACAGTTGGGCTGATCAGCAAGATCAATGAATTCGCATCTAGCGTATGAACTACCGTCCATGTCCCCATCTATTGATGGGAAGTAAACGTCCTTATTCTCCGGCTTCAAGGATTGCCAATCTTTCCATAATTTATCAATAAAACAATGATGTAAAAAGAATTCTGGTGCATACGCAGATGATGTACTTCCCATTGTACCCCCTGAGAAAGAATTAAGAACATCGTTATCGAAAATCCCATACTGAAAATATTTCCCTGTTTGGGCTGAAAAGTCAATTATGAATTTTGAATGTCTTACCAATGGCAACATGAACTCTGTCATGGAGATTTGTTCGTAGACCCAATTCAAAACTGTCAAAGTTGGCTCGATTTAAAATCATTTGCACGTATGCAGCATCTGGCATTGCTGTTTGTGGATTCATCACCCTTCTTAAGCACTGCTGGTTAGGCATCATCCAGCCTTGTCCTTGACTGAATTGTCCATCCGGTACGCAATTTCCTTGTCCTCCTGTTCCACCTAGGCCATGAGGCTCTGAGCTCCAGATGTGACTTGTATTCCATGGATCATGTGCCCATAGACTCCAATCCCAATACGGGACAGTAACACTGCAATCGACCTCCCTTAGAAGATTTTCTAGTTCTAAAATGAAGAAACGATGCCAAGGAAGAAACTGTGATTTGGAATGAATACCATTCTGTGGATCAGAACGAAATAGCAGACTGTGTTGCCTCGTTAGCTGTTCATAGCCAGTTTTGTAAGGCATTTGTGTTGAAAGTGTCTTATAGGTTGATAAATATCGCGCTCTTTCATCTTCTTCCATAGCCAAGAACTCTTTTCTGATACGATAACATTGCTTCAATTGACCATCAACGCACACACAACGTCTGTTGCATTCATCGTGGATAACTTGACCGATTTTAGTACAATGTGTGAACGAAACTGAAATGACAACAAGAAAAAGTCTACAGGAATAAGAAAAGCTAATTATTTGGTTTGAAAATGGTTTAGTTTTTTGGTATCAAGCAGAATGTATTTGGCATGAAAACGAATGCTGTCCTTGCATGAAATAAACTCATGTTATTTTTTAAGGTTAGACTTTGCAGCGCTTTGATTATCAATGCACCTAAGCATGTAATACAATAGATAGGATCAAAAGAATTCTAGTTATACTAGTGATGTTTAACCTCCATATATATAAGGTGTGGCAGGTTAATTTCAGATCGGTTCAGACATTTGTTGTACTGTTAATTCAAACTGAGGTTCTGATTTCTGCTTTTCAAGTACGAAATTGTTGTCATTACTTCAACTGCATAATCAACTTCTCCAATTTCAATGGACCCTAGCAACTGCATCAAGACAGAAATGTTCAAACTTCCATCTGACCTTAGCACCGCAAACTTTTCCAAAAACTCTATAAACAAATACCCTAAATATCAATAGACATAAGAAGCGATGAATTGAAAATTTCGTAATGATTAGACTGATGAAATCGTAAAATCACAAAAAAATTGTCCCATAAAATTTTTGCTCCAAACTATATTATGTATACATGCAGACCTTTCACAGACCTCAAAAACCACCCTTCGATAGTTGAAACCTTTGTTGATGAGCTCCTATTTAACTTACTCCTCTCTCTTTGTTACTTACTATAAAAGTACTTCTCTTACATGATTATCATGCGTTCGAATCAAACATACCTACAGCACCTGTTCCTTTGGCGAGCTCTCTCAATGCAACTGGCTCATCCATTTCATAATGATACTTCTCAGTAGGTGTACTTGCAATTGTTTTTAGATGAGGTGCTTCTTTCAATTTGTTTATTTTCACAACGAATACATCTGATTTTATATTATTTTTGAGGCCATCGATTGATTCAGACGGGTCGTTTGGATTACCAGAGCAACCATCACTAATTATGAGTACAATCTTCTTTGCAGATAATCGACCGTTTTTATTTGATTTTTTAAACATAGGTTCCAACTCTGAAAGTGCATCTTCAAATAATGATGTAGACTTGGCATATCTGAATTTGAAAGAATGAAACAACAATTTGTGGTTTAGAAACACTACTTGAGGTACAAAATAAGCGTAAAATGATCACCATTAAAGTGACTAATATTTCGGTTAAGAGATTAATAGAATACGTATTAATAGAAATGAAACATATGAAAGAGCACATGTTGTTATGGAATGCATTCAATTGCTTTTAAATTCGATGAACCAATGCCATTTTTGACGATGTTATCTAGCTTGGTTTGCATAATTCTGAATTCAATCTAGAATAAGTTACAAGTACGGTTACGGTACAAAATTTCAGTATATTTACTATATATCGAACATGTTTTTATGCTGTTTCTTGTTTTCTCCAGTTTTGTTTTAAGATTTGAAAAGTCTAAAGTAAACAGATCTTACATCTCCGCCTACATCATCGAAATCCCTCCACGATTGACTAAGGTTAGTGGGTCTGGTAAAAATTAAATTCTTCACTTAATGCTACTAAACAGAGAAACTTACAGAATGCTCCTTATTTCTTTGATGACACAATTTCTGTTTGTGCATTTCTTAAAGTTGAGTTTTACTATTCCTGCAGCCGAATAACTGACTAGCGCAACTCGTGTAGAGCTGGGAGATATGCTAAAGTAAGTCAAAACCTTTTCAGCAAAGTTTCTCGCTTCAAGGAAACCACCTTCATCTAGAGATCGCGAGAAGTCAAAAACTATTGCCAGGTCTATTTTTGGTATGCTTTTATCTGAAACAAAGGAAGAAGAATATCTTAAATGCTGCTCTTATATCTTTGGGGTTCATTATCTATTACAATGAAACATACCAGGTAAAACCTTCCCAAGTGCAAAGAAGTTTTGTTCAAAATTAGTGGATATTTGGGAACGGCCTTCGGATTCACCCTCGTCAGGATTCTCATCATCTGGGTTATCTCCATTTTCAGTAAAGTCACTGCCATCATCCCCTACTTCAACAATGGAATCACCTCCAATGTTAGGATCTATATCACCACCGGGTGTTGTGTTTTCTAGCATCCCTCCAGCATTCGGATCTGTACCTCCATTTGCTCCGGTACCATCAAGAGTACCTTCAGTATTCAGATTTGCACCTCCATTTGCTCCTGTGCCATCAGGAGTACCTCCAGCATTCGGATCTGTACCTACGTTTGCTCTTGTACCACCAAGAGTACCTCCAGCATTTTGATCCATACCTCCACTAGTGTGTAAGCCACCTGAATTTTCTCCAGTATTTGGATCATTTCCACCTGCGTAGCCTCCACCATTTAAGCCTTGATTATTACCGTATGTACCACCTCCCCCTCCTCCTCCAGATGGTAGTGTATTGCCATAACCTTAAGGGAAAGGGAAATAAAATTTATTCAGTAAATTTTGAATTCTACCAGATAGACAATTACATTAAATTGTATAGATGTGAGCAATAAATTTCGTTCAAGTGTTTGCTTTTCATGTAAAATACATATTATCTTCTGTCTGTGCACTTTATTCGCCACATAGCTCACGAAAAAAGGTAGTAAAATATTTTAGTTTGAATAGGAAACTTCATGAGTCAATCTTATTTTGATCCCTTGTAAACAACAATATAGCAGGACAAGTATAAATAAAAAATCCAATCATTTAGTGTCATCCTTCTTGAAACGTCCATTTCACTATTTAGTTGAAACCAATAAAACTATAACGATGATCGGAAAAGCTAGAATTATGATCTAGAATGTGGTTAACATACCATTTGAATCACTATCAACGAGGCTGATCAGCCAAAACATGCCAACCAGTAAAATTAATTTCAATTTCATTTTTATCAAAGTCTTGGTGTGATAATTGTTTTTATAAAAGCCTTCAGTAAAATTCACTGCTACTAACACAAACGATAATCTTCTTTCACTGCTGGTGGTAAGGACCTACGCGCCATTGTTTACAATACTTTTTGATCTCGTGTAACGAGAATGGTCATCTTTATGGTGTTCTATTAGCTTGCTGACCATTTGGCCAGCGAGCTTTTGATCCGCTTCTAAACAATGTTATTCACAGACATGTTCTTCAAATCTAACGTTCTTTGTAAAAGTTCGTAAAATGATGAATCAACACCTGCATTGGAAGCAATGATATGCTATGGCATTAAGAAACAACTGCATTGCGTAGCATGCATGCTTAATTAATCTTGAATTTATATTTTAAGTTTATCCTATACCCAAAATATACTACTACTGCCATGCAGCTGTAATGATGTTTATAAAGTGATCTGAATGAATTAGTTTCAAAAACTAACGTCTGATTTAACCGTTTAACTTCCACAATCGTCCAAAAACAGTCTGTAAGATGGTGTTTTATGGTAAAGTTACGACGAGGAAAAAGAAAGAATAATGTCTTTGATTCTTTGATAAGTTATTCTTTTTTTTAAAAAAAAATTCCGAGTTCGATGCAACTAGAAAAAATCTTTTTCGTGAAGTTTACAAGTTAGCTCCAATTGAAATTGCTATCTTCTGATAAGTTTGAAAATGATTGGTTCAAGCCCTTGGCAAATGAGCTGCAGTAGCATCTCAAGACTATTTTTATTCTACGCTTCCTGTGATTTGAAGACTATTTCCCTTCATCGAATACCCCGAAGTAGAAAATTCTTAGAAAAATAATCGTTCAAATACTTTTCAAATAACTTTGTAACAACATCCTTAATTTTAAAGCGAAGTAGCTTTTAATGGTAAGTAAGTAGATGCTTTTCAAGTTTGTCATAAAAAGTAACGATTAATCAACCAATTTTAGGTTTTTATAGCCCCTTGGTTATAGCCGTCTCAAGCTGCTTTCTGCTATTCAATGGTCCAAACAGCGTGGAAAAGAAGAAGCAATGATAACGGATAATGTTCAATAGGTGCTACTTTTACGCAGTTTCCATGAACTTACAATTCAATTTTCTTTTAATGCTTTCATTGGTATTTCATTCCTCTGTTGGTCGATGGAGGAAAAATATTTGAGATGGAGATGGATGAACAGTACAGTGTTAGAGTGAGGATTGAATCTTATAGTAAGACCAGATCTTGCACGAGGTAAGATTATTTGTAGTTGGGATACCAGGTTGTAGTAAAAGGTTTGGTTGTGTATTGCAGATGTTTGAGTTGAATTGATTATTGAAGATAATTGATGCGTTAGTTGCGGTAGGAGGTGATGAAGTCTGGGTAGTTGTGAATCATGATGAGTTAACTTAAGTAGCTATTGTGGTAGGCTTTATTACGATCAAAAGAGACAACGTTTTGAGTATCAAATTCATCAATAACGAAGTTTTTAGGGATATGTGAGGTGACTATGATATGGTCCTTGGTAGGGTACTTCTATCGGGGTATGTTAACGCGGTCAAGTCTTGACCAAACGTGTCTAAATCATAACGCTCAGATTAACGTAATACGGAATAGTAACAGGCAAGAAGTAGAAGGCAACAACAATGGGATATGATTCGATCTTATGATTTGATTAGCCAATTCTCGTGCAGCTATCTCACGACAACAAAGCGTTAAAATCAAAACAAACCAACAAAATAACTAAAAAAAATCCAATCTAGACGAACAAAGATGAATCAACTATTTACGAATTAGATTATTAAACTTTTATCCATCCTCATTGTAAGAAGTTTTTCCAATCAATCAATGTTTACTTTACGAGTGCCATGCTGTAACCATGCTTCAACTCTGTGGCAAAACTGCTCTTGTAATGTTTAGGCTAGCGATTCATGATTTGAAATTTGGGTAATTGTGAAGTTTCGTAAAATCAGAATTACTTATTTTTTCTCCTGCAATACTAGCATGTAGGCATAAAATAAAGCTAGGTTTTATGATTAACCATGTCATACTACATTAAAATACAAACAGCTTTGCTAAGCGAAACTATGGCGTGGTCTTTCGTTGTAATTCAAAATGCAAAACAACTTCAAAACTCATGCAAGAGACTGCTACAGGTTTTTGCACGGTTTTGACCTCATCAAATTGAGAGAGTTTGGAGATTCATCTTGAGGGCAATAGCAATATGTGTACAAACGAGAAGAGCTGTCATTACATCTATCAAAAGCTTAATTATATTATTGTTGTGTTCTAAACCAAATAGTCAACACTTGTTCTGTGAGCTATGGTCTCATAGCACACTCGAGTCTCTCCAGGAGGAAACTAGAGGGGGAAAATCACTCGCCGCGGCGGCTCGTGACTTTTCAATGTCCTCTTGTTTTCTCTTTACGTGCCTCTCCTGTGCCATGAGACCATAGTTCACGGCAAGTGTTAACTATTTGGTTAGTAGAAGAGCGTGAAAGAGTCCGGTTCAGATGTTGTAGGATAGAGTTGAACTCTGATAACTGAAATGCAGGAAAGGTGTAATTTGTTACTATAATGCGTATGATAAGCATTTTTCCCAAGTAATAGTACTTAAAGGTGATAAGCAAGATTCATCAGATGACATACGAGTAGCTAATAGCGCCATTCTTATTGGCGGAAGCCAGTCGTCGATGTTAACAAGAAAACAGTTTTTGTGAGACGGTGACTGCGTTCGATTTTTTTGCCATTGCATTGCGGGTGGTATGCTATATTACGAACTTGATGAAAAACGACAAATGATGCAAGGAATTTCTGAAATTCAGCCAGTTCGAATTGGCAACTAGGAAGATCATTGAAAACGTAAATCGGTACACCAAGTTGCCTGATACATAATTGATCATAATTCTAGAAAAGTTGTTGCGACTATTTGCAGTAGTTGTATCACAGAATGGGTTAGCTACAATCCAGCAGCCAGAAAAATGAACATGACGTGGTGAAGATAATAAGGATATAGCACAATCACATTGGTTAGGACAAGCCTCGATAATATCTATATGGCAGATTCAAAACGACCTGTTAGTTATACTGAATGTCGGTGTAGAGATTTCGTATGACAAAGATATTATAATAAACCAAGATAGAGAAACTAAATTTCGTGTTTTCAACTGTTTCAAAAAGCCAAAAATATTAACTTACCTTATCGAAAACCAAACAAACCATACATATTTAGCTTCATCAACTATTGAATAATTCAAATATAAAAACAAAATCTCTGATCGACGTCAATAAAATACTCGAAAGTCAGTGTTTCATGAGTCCATTTTCAACAATTCCATAAAAAACGATAGATTTTCGTGGAGCAGAATTACGTCCAAGTCATGGTTTTTGCTGTTATTAGATTTTCTCTTTTCAGTTCGAAAAATTTCCGGAGGTAACATCCACTGATCTGTATAAAGACTGGATCGCGCTACTGACTGCCCAGAGCCAGCGAAATTTGAAGCCGCTCCTCCCTTGTTTACAACACCAGCGGCCATCTTACCCTGATCACTTTTCGCAAAAATTAGCTAGCGTCGCAATGGGAAAATAACGTTCGGTGACACAAAAACTATCATTATTTTTCAAATTCGTTCATTTCAATTCCACTTTCCAATATATTGGTAACAGGGTATGTCTTTCTGTTCAGCTTTCAAAATTGGATTACAAACAAATGGAAGTACATCTTAAAACTTCGCGGATGTGACGGAGATTCTGTTGAAATCTGTTGAATTCTGTTGATGCAGTTGAAATATTTTTTTCACCAGTAAATTGTAACAATAACAAAGAATTGACCTTGAATATGTTCGGTTGAGACGTAACGACAAATTCAAGACAATAAAAGGCACCCATAACAATCAAAGCAAATTGTTATGTAATACGGAGGGATGATAACAGAAATGAAATAAAATTGTTGTGAATAATGAATTCAAATTTTTTTTTGAATTACACATTAATAGCTACAAAAACGAACAAAGATATAGTTGTTTGATGTAGACACCATGTTTTTAAACATTTCTAACTGATTAAACCAAACACAATGTTTTGTTTGGAAGCCTTGTATGCAGGTAAGGACATTTATAACTGATCAAAAGCACAACTCTTCGTTAAAATTTCCTAGCTTTGGGCGCAATCAATCATGTAATATTGGAACAAATAACATCCACAGTCTTCCATTAGAGATAAAAAATCCTTGATTGTTCACAAAAAGTTGTCACTCATGCGTTTACGAGAGAAAATAAAATTGAGGATGCGTGAATTCCAGTGACTTCCTTATTATGTTGGATGAAATCTTCTCCGGTCATAATGGCCGCCGTTGTTTTTTTCACGCCCTCGCGTGCCTCACACTTTGAATATCAGAAGCTCGATCCAGTCTTTATACAGACAGTAACATCAGGGCAAACATGGTGTCGTTCTTGTTATTAGGGAGGTTTAGATTTTTGACGAGAACGAGTTTCATTCCCACTTACGTCATCGCACTTGCGCAGTTTGAATATGAACAGGGGATTCCCCTGAAACTCGTGTTTTGCTCTCGCGTTTTACGAGTTTAGTTTACGTCTTCTGACAGAAAATTTAACAATGGGCACAACGAATTACAAGCAAATATTCCGTTTTAAAGATGTGCTTGATAGAATGTATTATTACTGAAGAATGGACAGCAGGACAATCTAAGGAGAAGTTGATGGAAAATGAACCAGCAGAATAAATTAAGACACTAGGTTAAAAGCTATCGACAATCTGAGCGAAACACGAAAAAGATTTCTAGTGGTCACTGTATTTGTTTTCAAAATGAATTTGTCAGAAAACGATAGCGTTGTGACGTAAGTCGTTTTTTGTGAAATTACGACTTTTAAAGACTACACTTTTCTGTGACGACCACAAAACTTGTCGTAAAAGCTCTCGTTCGTAAAAATCTAAACCTCCCTATTTGGGTCTAGCGAACTACTAGAGTATTACGATTGGAAGCATACCTTTGTAGATACCTCGGAAGCTAGCACTACTGATAATTCTACCGTAAAGAAGTCCTACTTACTTTGAAGTGTACGCCTGTTAATTATCATGAAGAGGGTAGAAGCAGCAGGAGCTTGGAAGAGGCTTTTGTGAAAATAGAAATCTCTATTACCAATCATCGTGTTTACCGTGAAGTGAGCCAGCATTTTCGAGGTTTGAAAAGTGTTCAGAGTGAGAACAAATAGCAAATGATTAGTATGGCTATACTAAAATTGATCGACATGTGAAGGACTAACCAAGGTAGATAAAAGGGCAGAAGCTGAGGGTACATAGTTGCTTGAACTTGAAAAAGTTCTACGTGACAAGCTGCCAATATCATTTGCCACAAACTACAGAGTGCAATGTCAAGAAACAGGGAAGAAAATGTATACGTCACATTTAGTAGGTTCCTACGAACCGTTTCTGATTCGTATGAAACTCATATTATTCACAATGTTTTATGTGAAAACATGGCAATTCAAATGCATTGACAATTGATTAATTGATTGATTGATTGATATATATATATATATATTTGAAAAATTTACAAAATTGAAATTTTTACAGGCATGCACAGGAAAGTAATTTTCACTTACACGAGGACTAATGGCTATGTTTTAAATACAATGTAGATCAATGTTACGTAGGCTAGATTTAAAGGAGTACAATGATGTAGAATTTATGACACATGCAGGTAATGAGTTCCAGAATCAGGTGATTCGATCGATAAAAGTATGAATGAGCTATTATATTATTTACAGGTAGACGTTTCAATATTTGCAAAATATGACTTCTTGTAGATTCTACGATTTTACGTTTTGGTAGTACTTTATCTCTGGATAAATCGACAATGTTGTTCAATATTTTAAACACCATAATTAAATCAAATTTGAGTCTTCTCAATTCAAAAGGCAGTCAATGTTGAAAATGTTTAAGCGATTATGATAGCCACGGTAGCAGACTTGTTTCGTAAAACGACGCTTTGATCTTTTCCGGAGATTTCAGATTAACTTCACCAATATGATAAGTTTTTTGATGGTCTGCAATGAGGAATAGCACAGGCCCCAGTACAGAGCCTTGTAGTACACCTGATTTAACTTTTGATCAGATTGAGTACTTGCCATTGACCACAGTTCTTTGCCCGCTGTTAGCAAGGAATGCTTCCAGTATATCTTCTATATTGAAAAACATTTATCAAGGGCGACACGCAATTGCCAACGTTCGGATCAATGAAAAAAGTTATTTAACGATAGTGATAATGAGTAATCATTAGATAGATCATAATGTGGCGCGGAATAGAATTTTGCATCGTCTGCAAACAACTTCATGTCACAGCTTTCAACTAAGCAATTATGAATATCGTTTATGTGTAGCAAAACCGGCAAAGGCCCAAGTAGTGAGCCATGGGGAATGCCACTTGTGACAGGTAATGTATTAGAGCTAAGATCACCAATTAAAAACCTTTGGGAGTGGCCACACAGGAATAAATTTATCCAATCATGAAGTTCATGAGCAATACCAAAATTGCTTAGTTGTGCTAAGAATTTAGAAAGTGTTACAGTATCAAAGACCTTTGCAAAACCGGGGGGACTTCCATATGTCGGCTATACGGGGATGTGCCATTTCTTAGGGGTACCTTTTTCAAGATTTTCATGTAATTTTAGGTATACATTTTACTGATTTTCAAATGTAAATGTAAAATTTCATTTTAACTGTCTTTTACAGTGATTTCTATTCATTAGATTCTAAGATTTTGAAATTTCAGGGTATATTTTTTCAATTTTGATGAAATTTTTGGGGTAGTGTGCAAAATGTAAAATGGCACCTCCCTGTCTTAAATTGGCCAAAGAACCTCCCCCCGGGCTGCAAAATCAATTTATACTGCATCAATACGAGCTTTCTGATTTATTGCTTCATATCAGTCATTTAAAGTAGCTAACAATTGGCAGCAGGTGGATCGATTTTTGAGAAAACCATATTGGTGATCAGACAAGAAATTATTATCCTTAAGATACAACAACATACAGTCAGCAATAATTCTTTCCATTAATTTGCAACAAATACAGGTAAGAAAAATAGGTCTATAGTTTTTTTTGGCAGGATCACCGTTCTTATAAATTGAAGATATGAGGGCTGGCTTCCAGTCATCAGGTATTTCTCAAGATTTCAAGGATAATTCGAATAGCAACTACAAAAGAATAGTAATCTTGGTAGCAATTTCTCTAAAGAAAATTGCAGGGTACTCGTCCGGCGAACGAGAAGCTTTGTTTGGTAGTCGATTGAGGGCTGAATATACTTTTTCGAATTAAAATTCAAGTGCACATTTTCAGATGCAACGGGATCTAAGTTAGGTGTAATACCATTGTCCTCAGTAAACACGCTTGAAAAATATTCGTTAATCAGATTTGCTTTCTCTTCATCATTTGTTGTGATATTTCGATCATCAGTCATTACAGCTGGGACGGGAGAAGAAGATTGAATTTTTCCTTCGATAAATGCCTTAAAGTTTGATAAAGAAGGACCTACTAATAGATCATTTTCTTTATCAACATGAAATTTAGGAACAGCGTTGTTGTACTCCTTACAAACCTTTTGTATTCAGCTTTAGAAGAATCTGATGATTTGCACTTTTTGTACATACGTCATTTTTGTAACGCAAGAGTCCGTATGCATTTTGGGTATTTTGGTTTGTGGCTACGCTTGTTTTGGATTGGTACTTAGTGGTTAATGCAAGTGTCAAGTCCTTGAGATATTTTCCCAAAATTGTTCAGCATTGTTATAGCTTTGTTGTGATAAATCAACCCAGCCGGGAACCCAGCTAATAGAAGACAGATATCCATTAATTAGAGCATAGTTTGCTTCACGAAAATTGCGACGAAGAAACTGACTCTTGTTAGGAATTGGGTTTGAGATTTTGTCAATTAGTTCTAGATTGAAATCAACAGACATGTGCAGTCACATGGAGACGTAAAAAGCTCTGAAACGATTGTGTTGAAAACAGCACGTGGGTGTGAGCAGAAAACCAGGTCGAGTATGTTATCGTTTCTTGTAGGTAGATCAACGAATTAGTAAAGACCATTTTTGACTATATTTATACCGGAATGTATGTGATGTTTCAGGGCCATTTGACTGTGGAACATACCAGTAGATGTATGGAAAATTGAAATCACCCGTTATGGTGAATTATATAAACAAACAAAGCGATAGCCAGTCGCAGTTAAATGTAGATCAACAACAATACATTCTAATAAGATGAAAAGTAAAATACAAAAATGTGCATGTGGAGATGTCAGTTGAAGATAGGCGCAAGTTTTTATCGGAAAAATGGCGCTATTACAAATATCTTGGACCTCTCTACATGGCAAATAGCTGGAGATGCAAAAGTACTTGCTCATTGTACTAGACGCGTCACCATTCTAAGTTACACATTTCAGGACATTCTAGTACGATTAAAGGAGCAGCGGAAACAGAAGCCACTCCAACAAACAAAGCAGTAAACTCATCAGTAATTGACGATCAGAATGACGGGTCTTGAACAATAAGGCTGCCAGTTGTTATCGTTCTCCAGTCCCAGATTGTGAGGGGTATTGGAGGGAAGCACGTTGTATTCTTGATCTGGTTCTAATACTACCTTAGTAAGAACGGAATTCGTGAATTCCTTATATAGGATTGAATGGTGAGGCAACAGTTATTCACTTACAATTTAGATGTGAAAACTCCAAATGGAACTTATAAGCTATACCCATTTGGTTGGACAGAAGTAGGAGATACAGTAAGAAACATTCCAAAGGAGGAAGTTATGGCATTGTACGAAGATAATAATATTAAACTATAAACGGTAACGAAGTGAGACATGAAACACAAGACAAGTTGCGAATGCCAACACTTTCTTGAACAATCTGAATATTATATACAATCACAAGCTTTTATAGTACAGATTAATATGAAACGAGGTCAGCCTCGAATCGAGACACACAGGCATAAAGAGTATATTTCGGTTTAGCGTTACTGAAGATAACAGTGAGGAAGACTTGCGCAAGATGATAATATGTGATCAAATAGGCATCAAACCTACAAAGCAATGCACTTGTTCAGAGAGGGAGTTTGAAAAAACAAAGCGTGAGCGACAACAAGAATTGAAGAAGTAAAAATCATCACTGCATTACCTTGGAAAGAAGTTTATCCTGAACAGCTCCCCAGCAAAACCGAAAATCAGCAGAAAGAGCGTTCGACAGACTTGAATTGGAATTAAGGTTGAAACGAAATGGACAATTAGAAGATTATAACAAGGCAGTTGAAAAGATTTTATTTCAAGTGAGTTCGTCATACAAGTAGAGCAAAGTCAAGGAGAAAAGGCCGGAAACGCTTGTCATACACAGACCAAGTAATGAAACCTCACGGTCCACACCGGTTAAAATAGTCAAAAATGCTGCAATTGAAGTTAAACCGAGCAGGACCTATATATATATATTGAAATGGTCTTGAAATGTAGAGCTGATGATGTTTCTGTGAATGGAGACATCTCCAATTTGTTGAACCGGGTTGTTTTTAATAACGTGACCAATTATTCCAGAGAGTTTTATGGAGAGTAAGAGATGGAAGGTAGAAACTTTACAATGGCAAAGACTCTTCTTTGAAGACAACTTGCTCCAAATAAAACAACTAATACCTTGCGATTTGCTGCACTGGAATGTCCTCTAGCTCGCGATGTCATAGAAAAGTAGACGTTTTTGGACGACATTGTGGATTTATTTAGAGAAGAAAAAGTATCACCTAATTTGATGAAAGAGATTGACCGTACTATTGCAAATAGCGGGCTCAGTATCAAGTCATGGCACTCAAATTCACCTGTTATCAAAAAGTTTGAGATGAAATTCAACTTGGAATAAAGGAAATGAAACTTGCAGGTCCAGTAACATTATTAAAAATTATAAGATTTATAGCAAAAGTGTGGGATCCTTTGCGTATTGCAGCAGCCATGCTAGAGGTGAGGTTGGATAGAGACAGTGAGACGGTATCATTACAGTCACGCGATGGTCATGTTTTTTCTTAGCTCCGTTCGTTTTTATTATTTATTGGATAGATTCGTTTTAAATACTTTACATTTAGTCGGACATTGACAAATTATGCAATGTCTAATACTAACTTTTTGAAAGGCAATCAAGAGCCATCTACAACTATTATTCCAGTTGAAGTTATCACAACAGACAATGATTCTCTGTATCAAGGAGAGTTATCTGACAAAAAATCTTAATTGGTATTCTGGAAGGTAATAAGTAATTCCGAGGAAGGATGGACGAAGCTTTCCAGAAATTCATTGAAAGGAGATTTAATAGACTTGTGTATTTATTTGTTTGTGATATCTCGTCAACATTTGAATAACATTACACAGGCGAGTTGATAGAAATTGACACGTCGCGTGATGAAACACCTGCCATTAGCCCGACAGCAGATTTTGCTGACAGTCTTTCGAACCTAGGTAATAATGAACCGGAAATATTACAAGCATTACTTCCAGGCATTTCATCATCAATCATCAACCACGCTGACGTGCCGGATTATGATTTGATGATAGACATGATAATCCTATAATGGAAGCCGCCACATCGGTGGTTCCACTTACAGTTTTATGTCAAGATCTAATTGTTGTATATTGATAATTAACTAACACCAAGATATCATAATCAGAACCAAGATAGTCCAACCTAAAAAACTTGAATTTGAGAGTTTTAAATAGGCTAATACTTTATCTTACCTTTATCAAAATCGACCGAATAAACCATATTTACCATCTTAAAGTCA
>JANVCG010094770.1:0-15236 GCA_025505365.1 Haliclystus inabai
GATAAAAACACAGAATTTCACAACGTTTCGTCATCTTTACTGAATGACATCTTCAGGTATTATGAATATAAAATTAAATATGAAATGCACTTTTTTGCACATTATGTTTATACTCGTATTCAGGGTACAATTTTTGCTATCTTTTACATCAGCAATGGTAGGGAACGGGATTGCAGGTATATCATCGTCATCTTATTCATATTCTCACAAAGCATCAATGTCAACTGCTTCTTCAGATATCATTCTGTGACAGAACAATAGGGTTTGCTGCAGAGCTTATCGTTCTCCATGTTGTTCATGTTAACACTGGTTGGCTCCTTTCAAAATCCTTCAACTTGCCAAAGGAACTCTGATTTAACCCGACCATTCTTTACCTCTTGACAGGTTAAGTTAGTACAGAAAACGTGTGAAAGTCGGCATTCTTCTTTGCATGTGCTGATGCAAGTGCTGTTACTACTATGGTGGCCGTCAATGGTCACATAACATTAGTATTACACTATAACCGTATTGGTCTTGTTTCATCCTAGTGATGTTTTTCCTCCTTCCTATGGTCAACTTATAGACCAATATTTTCTTGATCGTTGCCATTTTATAGCTGTTGAATTTGAGTTGGTTATGACTTCATATGTTATGGTGGCTGGGGAAAAACCAATTGCAAATTGCATTCATAAGACCATGTCTTTGTAGTAATTGGTGCCCATACTTCAAGCATGTGGCTTGTTGTTGTAGATATTGGTGTTATAAAGAATCGTTTTTTAATCAAACTGAAAAGGATTTATTCAAGCTGGTGGTTGAAACAATCACAATGAAACTCATACTGCTTGTGATAAACCTTATGTGTGGTATTCGAACTGAGCCTTACATGAACACATAAATCCTATAAGTAGTGAGTACTAAATTACCTGTCCTTCACAACCTTACAAAATTTATTTTTCATAAAAGTAATTAAAATTGGTAGTTGCATTGGATGAGCTGTTGCCGTACTCTGAATTGTAATATGTAAACTCACTGATAAATAAGAAATACTCGAGTTGAGGTTCCATGTACATGTTAAGAGAGCTTTCGCCACATACCTACTCACCCTGAAAGTATGAAAACTCTCACATTGATTTTTAAAACGGTGAAAATGTTTGAATTAAATTTCAGCAGTTACGTAAACGTTGAAGGATGTAATTAGAGGATTTAATTAAATATATTTACGAGGAGCTCAAAGTGATAGATGACTTTCATAAGATTTAATCCAAAATATCTTCAATTCACATGAATAGAATGCCCTCTACTTGTGTCCTACAGTGAGCACATTGCAATCTGTTTCAAATGGGTCAAAAATCCTGTGGCACAAATGTTGCACAGAACTTTGTGGCTGTCTGGTTGTATGATCACACTAGCTCTGTCTTCCAAGCATAAGCATTGCATATAACCATCACCCATACATGTAGTATCATTGTGTTTGCCGTAACACTAAAAACAATAAACATAGCACTAGTCATAATTTAATTCAATGAAAATAGTCCAATGCATAAAATGAGTCACCAATTATTCTCCATGGTATTGATATGACAAATCTGTTATTTTTCCTACAAACTCAAATTTTTGTTGTGTATGTAGCCTGGAAGATTTCCCCTTGGAATCTATCAGAAAGTACTTTTCCTTTAGCTTCACGAAAGACAAACAGGAAAGTCACAATGAAATAGCCAGAAGGTGAAGTTAAAACTCAAAACTCTAATAATAATGACACTGCACATGTTCCTGTGTGATTTATTTCTGTATTTCACTCTCTGCCACTAGTTTTTACATGGAATTCTCAAACTATGCGTTTGTTGATCATTTTTGAAAAGCTAATGGAAATAGCAATATTTGCTTGATGATTAATCAGCAATAGCTTTGGTAAGCCTTCAATTGGACATAACTGGCTCGGTCAAAATATTGAAATATTGCTGTTTGGTGCAACCCTACTAATTTTTTGACTAAAATTCCAGGGTGTGACATTCTTGAAATTCTTCCATAAAACCTGGAAAGTGGAAAGTAGCAGAAGCAGGAATCTTTGACCTTTCCTTATATTTTCTTAAAAAGATCAGTTATAGGCTAATAACTAAATTCACCAAAACATTTCCTGTTTGGCAACCTCTAGATGACTCTAATACCCACAGGATAGGGATGTTGTTGTTGTTGTTCTTGGCGCAAAACATTGGCAATGACAAAATTTCGAACGAAGTGTTTTAGGCGCAATATACTAGATAGGGCTGCTATTTATACTTTGGAAAGTTTTGCGTACCAATGAAAACGAGCATTGTATCCTCATTTTGATAAACGAACTGGAATGAAAATTGTAAACACACACGGTCATAAACTCATCATGATTTGTTTGGGATGCATAATACATCAGTAAAGCTTACTCACCATTCAAAGGTAAATTATCATCATCATCATCCTCGCTATTAACAATTACTGGCATTCTCACAAGATGGCTGAAATTATAAAACAATTATGTCTTGATGCAGTAGTTACTATTTTATAAACAGTTCTAGAAATGCAGAATCATGCTTGACCAACACTAATTACTCGCCAGGAATCTTCGAAATCCAGTACATTATAATGCCTATTGGTTCTCTAGAAAAGTGTAGAATACATATGGTCAAAAAGTTATGGTTACCGCTTCTGTGCAACTGACATGATTACAGACATACGGTTATGTAAATTAGAAATGATTTAACTATAGGTTGAACCAGAAATGCTGATTGTCTGTCTTATTTATTGGAAGTGTACCTCAAAGCGCTATCATATTCTAGGTAACTCCCCATTCCTAAATGCGTGTGCAGCCTCTATGAATGAAAAGAATACCCAATATGCATCTTTTAAATTGATCATGAAGATGTTCAATTGTTAGAAAGCTATTTCCAAACCTGCATAACTGCTGTTGTTCAGAAATGCAATTCTTTTCAGAAACACAAAGGTTTGGTCTCTATCTTTTGCACGTGCGTCCTTCTTTTGGCTTGCAGAGCATACGCCATTGTCTACTTGCCGCCGAATATGCCTTTGTAGCCTGGCTGGGACATTATCCTGCAGGCAAATCTCCATTTTTATTTTACATCCTCAAAATAGTTTTTGCCTACAAATTGTACTGTATAAGTGCTCATGAATATTTTGTTTGCAATAATGATAAGGGAGATGAATTTGTACTAAAGTAGATTCTGTATCTCAGTTGTCCTTTTTGTCTTATGAATTCTGCAAACAGCGATTCACAGTTGTTGTTGGTGCGTCTTGATAATCCTTTTATGGACAGTTTGGATACCTGTAGCCACTCAGCCATGTTGCTTGGTAGTATCGTAACAGTTTTAAAACTTTTGTTTTGATGCCTTCCCTCAAATTTCTTTCTGCTTCATTTTTTATCCAACAATATGACTCTTCGATTTCTTCCTGAGGTAAAAATGGTAATGCACATAGCATGCCAATTATTTCTCTCACATTTCTGTTTGTTTTAAACAGTCTATCCAATCTGCACTCTTGTATGTGGCGACCAACAGCTTCTCTGTAATGCCGGTAACACTCTTTTTTATTTGCTGTTTCTCAAGCAAATTTAAATGTCTGTTGTACAGCTTTTATCTAGTCTGTCAAGACCATGCAAGCATTGAGGGTGGTAATCGTCTGTTTCATAAAATCAATAAGCGCACCATAAATTTCACGATTCTTTTTCGTCAATAAGGCATATCGGTGCTGTCTGTAAAGGAAAGATCGGTTTTGATTGCTCAATGCTGCTCTGTACAAGAATCAATTATTTACACATATAAATATTTATGTCACAGTCCACCCAGTCATTGTTTCAAAGCACTAATTTGTACCTCGGTACTTGGTGCATATTATTTAGTTTTTAAAGTAATGCAGTGGCATTGTCTGCAAAAGTCTTGTTATTCCAATACATGCTCTGATGTACCATGAGAAAGTAGTACTTTTATAAGAGTTTTACCAACTCTGCTATTGACCATTGCTCAAGTAGAGTTATCCAATGTAAAAAGAAACCAATCTGTTTCCTTATTTTATTCATCAATTACTCTTTATTATAATAAAAAAGTCATCTTTGTGTTGAATTTTACTTCTCCATTTGTCAACAATTACTCCCAAATTTTCCTGATCATTTCCTTTGTATAATGAGTTTATTTGGGCCAAATGAATATGGCTTTGGATGCTCTTCAGATTTGGGAATAACCTCTCGTAGCCTTTATCCACAAGCTCCATTGCAAATTTTTCTCCTACAAACATTCTCAAGTTTCTCTGAATTTTATAGGGATCGTGTATCCGTTCTTGTACATCATCTTCATATAGTACAATTTTGCGACTTGGAGCAATAAAGCTGATTGTATCACATACATTCAAGTTTGAATTTATGGTATAAACATGTTTGTACCCAAAAAGATATTCTGCTTGTAACAGGGATCAAGGATTGTTGCAATCACTTACTTCTTGTCAAAAATGTCATTTCAGGCATCCAAGAATCGCCTTTTCAATGATATACGCAGTTCTTCTTTATGGTTTATATCGTAGAATCCTTTTGCTGTTTGGACATGAACATCTCCATTGTAACAATGTTAAGGATGACATCTCTCAAAAAGCCGAATCCTTTCTCATCATCTTCCTGTTTTTTCCATTAAAACCCAATCGTTAGTCTTCAGTGGTGTCTTTAATGACGTACTGTTGACGTTGAACTGCTGAATGGCATTCTTTTGACAGTGCCATTTTTCAAACATGTAGTTAGTAGAATTCCATCTTGTTTGTACATCTTGAACCAACTTCAATTTTTTTGTACCAAGCTGTCTTTGGACCTTTGCCAACTCATCACAGGCCTTGCCTATGGATACTTAGTAATTCAGCAAATTTGATGAGATCATATCCTTTACTTTTGTGACACTTGCAGCTTTTTTCAATTTTTTTGGCAAATGGGTGGAGAAGTTTTTCCGTAGCATTGTTCTCAAGTTTTCTCAAAATAATGGGTTCATGAAAGTATGGAATGGAAATGCAATCGAGATGTGATAGTTTGTAACTAAATAAAATCATCAAATAGATTGCAGCTGAAGGAGAAAGAAGGGTGATTTATCCCAAAAATTAAATAGTTAGTTTCTAGTTGTTAAACTGTTGAAGCAAATAGCTATTGAAAATTGAGATTGGAGGAGTTGATGGAACAATTAACTACGGTGTAATGGTCAACAGATAAAATTGAGAGCCGCTTTCAAACAATAATATCATGATATATAACAATAATAATATTTTAGGTCTAAATGGTATTCTTTCTGACCAACTAAACTTAATTAACCATCCCTATTCATACAAACATACACTCACTCATCAGGTGTTCAACTGGATAATAGTAAATTTAAAGTGGCATATGCTGTGGATCATTTTTGTAATGATCCCAATCATAGGGACCAAGCATTTTGCTACTCTTTCATATTGTGGATTTTTCAATAGCAATCCCTGCTGTCTATAAACTGCATCCCCTATGTGCTTGTGGAACTCCACATAGTGACACAGAGCTCTTTGGCTGCATGTTTGTATGATCACACTAGCTCTGTCTTCCAAGTATAAGCATTGCAGATAACCGCCACTTATATATGCAATTATATCGTGTCCGTTGTAACACTAAGAACTATTAATATAGCATCATTTATGATGTAATTAATTGAAAAGTGTCCAATGTATAAAATAGGCACAAAATCTCAATTTAAAGTTAAAAAGTAATATATGACACTGCATATGTTCCTGTGTGATTTATTTCTATATTTTACTTTACTCTGTAATTAGTTTTTATATATAATCATCAAACTATAAGCTACTTGATAATTTTTGAAAAGTTAATGGCAATAGCAATATTTGTTTGATGATTGACCAGCGATTAGTTTAGTAAGCCTTACATTGGACATGACTGGCTCTGTCAAAAATATGCAGGTACCCTCACTTTTATGTGCTAAATATGCGCTATCATTTCTAGGTAACTCCCCAATCCCAAGTGCTTGCACAGCTTCTATGAATGAAAACAATACCCAGTATGCATCTTTTAAATTGATTACTGATATTCATTTGTTAGAAGGCTATTCTCAAACAGTTGTCCTTTTTCTCTTGTGAATTCTGCAAACAGCGATTCACAGTTGTTGTTGGTGCGTCTTGATAATCCTTTGATTGACAGTTTGGATACCCCGTAGCCACTCAGCCATGTTGCTTGGTAGTATCGTAACAGTTTTAAAACTTTTGTTTTGATGCCTCCCCTCAAATTTCTTTCTGCTTCATTTTTTATCCAACAATATGACTCTTCGATTTCTCCCCGAGGTAAAAATGGCAATGCACATAGCATGCCAATTATTTCTCTCACATTACTGTTTGTTTTTTAAACAGTCTACCCAATCTGCACTCTTGCATGTGGTGGCTAATAGCTTCTCTGTTATGCCAGTAACACCCTTCGATGTTTGCTGTTTCCCAACTTAATCACTCTCCTTTATATTCGTCTTGACATTCTAACTTGAGAACTTAAACAGTAGAATCTATACATGTATATCTTACTGCATGTCTGATTCTGATAGCTACATTATTACTCATCCATTTTTAAATGATTCTTATTGAAATGACTTTAACGAGTGATACTTTACTGGATTGGAGATGAGGGCATTGTAGCTTCGCATGGCTTGAGCTTGAACAGAATCGACCATTGACTCAGTAACTGCAATATTGAATAGGTAATGAACATGCTCTCCGCCCAAATTGCGTGCTCTGGTTGCTGTCAATGCAGTTAGCATGCATGGTATGCCACAGCTCATGACATGGACCATTGTTACTAACAACAATCTTGTTTTATCAGCCCCTGGCGGTCCGACAAAAACGTGACCTGCATCATTGGTGAAATTTGTTCTTATGAAACAGTGTTTGTCAAAGAGGTTGATGCACCTGGAAAATAAAAAAGGTTTCTATGTAAGGCAATATGTGGAATGTGAACACGGTAGTGAAAGAATCATTCATTTGTTACATCTGCAATGCTTCTTTTTGCTCGCTTGTCGAAGCAGTTGTTTGTCCTTGACATGTCCCTACTATTGCTGTGTATGGGAATGGCTTCATTGAGATTAACTGTTGCGAAGGTGGCAGATTGGCTATGTTCTCTTTCTGCAAATGAAGGACAAGTGCTTCAATGCGCCTTTTCTGAACTTCTTGTACGTTTTTTTGCAGTTCATCAGACAGTTGGTCTGAATCTACAGTTGGTGGTGGCAGTGGTACATCAGCGTAAAGCAATTGATGTCTTAATTCTGAAATAAAACAGATGCATCCATTTAAAGCAAGTAACTCAAAATTAATAGAGCAAATAGAACATGTGCTACCTGGATAGATACATATGTTTGTCAGCAAGGAGTATGTATTTTTGAAAATCTTTCCTTTTCAAAGGGTAAAAATCCAACTGCTCCAGGATATACCTTCTCAGTATATGATCCACATCTTCCTTATAGTGACTAACAGCATATCAGGCAGCAGACCAGCCCTGTGGAAAACCTTAAATACAGCAAAGGATTGTGTTTATATTGAGGGTGATATTTTGAGATGAATTTGGGTATTAGTAAACTTGCATACCTCAAGCATATCATGACAACCTGCAAACAAATCTCATTCACTCTCAAACCGTCCCATGGTGAGCACCAAGTGGTTGAGGAAAACTGATACTTCATCTGGAATAATTTGTTTGAAGACTACCGCAGTCCTTCTTTCAGTAGAAACATCAATGTATCTTTGAAACATTGGCGACCAATTTGCCTCCTCGTATGTGGTGTTATCTCTCACTTCTTGCAGATTACATAGTATTTGATGCAGTTCAACACGACCTTAATTGGATAATATGGTGATAGTTGATTACAATATCAAATCGATGCGCCCAGACAAATTTTTGAGTGTGTTTTTTGGCCAAAACCGTATCCGGTTTGGTTCTTTGTACACTGTTAATTACAAATTGATGGACATCGTCCAAGTGAGTATATCGGATCTTGACCTGAAAGTGAAAAAGTCAAGTGTAAAACATTACTGGATAAAATGGAACGAGATTGTGACACTGTATTGTAAGGAAAAATGTTATTACTTGACAGCAGTTTGCATCAACCCAAGGGGAATCGCAGTATGATTGCAAACTGTTTGGATATTTGTTCATTTTTTGTCTTGTGAAGCATTGCGTTTAAGTTTCTAACATGTCGATCATCAATAGCTCCGGTGGCCTCAAGGAAAATTCTAAAGTGCGGTCTGTGCAGAATTTGCCATTGTAATAATCATTGAGCATTGCCCTCTGAAAAAAAGCCATTTTCATTGAGACAAAATGATTAACACTGATTAAAGATGTCCATATGAAACAGTGAAACTTACCGGCCCAGGAGTGTGCTGCCTCCACTGTGGCAAGTCAATGCGTTTAAAGATAGCCTTGTGCTCATTGTTTTCATTTAAAGCTGATGCTGGTGTAGTAAGTAATGCTATAATTTTTTACGTATTATCTTCTGTCACAAGGTAAAGTTTGGACATGTTGGTAATCAACAGTTGATTGCACAAATGGCAAATCTAACATGAACCACATCATTTCTGTCATACATATTTAACGTTGCAGGGAGTGGTGCTCTTTGGCTGCTAGATATCTATAAGTATCCAAAAATTGTAATGAACATATCAGCAATGTTTAGATGTCAGTAGGAATTTCAATACGTGAAAGACAGAGAGTTACCGATGTGTTTGAATTTTGTTGCGGTCCAATGCTCTTGGCTTAACATCAACATGATTTGTGCCATGTGGCTATGTGAGATTGACAGAGCGCATGTCATTCACCCCGTTGCAATACTTGGTAACATAGGAGTATAGAATCCTATGGTCCATAACTTGAATGTTGCTTGCTGAACGTAGTGCCAAAAAGTTAACTGGTTCAGTGGAACTGAATTTCTCACCACGGTATATTTATAATTTGTTAGCAAGGATATATATAAAATATATAAAATAAAATACAAATATAAAAATAAAATGTAAATATAAAATATAAGGTATATATATGTTTCATCCTTGTTATGTTCTTCCTCTCTCCTATGGTCATTTTACCTTCCCAATGTACAATAACTAGCTCATGTATCCATTCTTTCTGTCTGCTTCTCCTTGTTCTAGTGATGCACTGAACCAGAGCAGAGATTACAGACATATGGTTATGTAAATTAGAAATGATTCAACTATAGGGTTAAAGTAGAATCTGCTGATTGTCTGTCTTTTTTGCATGTGTACCTCAAAGCTATGTGCACCTATGATTTCTTGGTAACTAGTGATTCCTAAATGCTTGCTCAGCTTCTATGAATGAAAAAAATACCCAATATGTATCTTTTAAATTGATCATGCAGATTTTCAATTGTTAGAAGGCTATTCTCAAACAGTTGTCCTTTTTGCCTTGTAAATTTTGCAAACAGCGATTCACAGTTGTTGTTGGTGCGTCTTGATAATCCTTTAATTGACAGTTTGGATACCCCGTAGCCTCTCAGCCATGTTGCTTGGTAGTATCGTAACAGTTTTAAAACTTTTGTTTTGATGCCTTACCTCAAATTTCTTTCTGCTTCTTTGCTTATCCAACGATAAGACTCTTCGATTTCTTCCTGAGGTAAAAATGGCAATGCACATAGCATGCCAATTATTTCTCTCACATTACTGTTTGTTTTAAACAGTCTATCCAATCTGCACTCTTGTATGTGGTGTCTAACAGCTTCTCTGTAATGCCAGTAACACCCTTTGTGGTTTGCTGTTTCTCAAGCAAATTTAAAAGTCTGTTGTACAGCTTTTATCTAGTCTGTCAAGACCATGCAAGCATTGAGGGTGGGTATTGTTTGTTTCATGAAATCAATAAGCGCACGATAAATTTCAAGATTCTTTCGAGTCAATAAGGCAACTGCTATTGGTGCTGTCTGTAAAGGAAAGAGTAGTCTTGATTGCTCAATGCTGCTCTGTTCAAGAATCAATTATTTACACATGTAAATATATATGTCACAGACCACTCAGTCATTGTTTCAAAGTGCTAATTCGTACCTCCATTCTTTTATGTGTCATAAGAAATTACTACTTTTATAAGAGTTCCACTAACTCTGCTATTGACCATTGCTGAAATAGAGCTGCTTGACAAGGCATATAAAAGCACCATACCCCTCCCATGTTCCTCTCCTATCTAATGTTAAAAAAACACACAATAATTCCAAGTATTGCAAGATGAAAATAAAGTGCTATTGACTTGCTAGTTATTGTAATGTACCCCTCCTTCCAAATATGTGATAATGAATTGAGATGTGAAACGATGATCTTGGGTTAAATTCTTGTACCCCTCTCGTTTCGTGGTAAGGGCTATCCCTCATATCGATGCCTAAGCACGTTAAGTTCTTTTTTCAATGGTGTTTGCAGTATAAAAGTTTGCATTGTTGACTCTAATCCTATAATATCCAGTTCAAGTAGAAATAAAAAATTAACCTACAGAGTATCAATCGATTATAATGCATTGCTACATTTTATTTATCTTAACAGGTGTTCTGCTCAGTTTGAAATCTATCGTCATAAAAGTATGCTCTACTGCGAAGAAAATAAGAAGTGAATGTAGACTATTCCAGATAAAGCAAGTAAGTATTACACATGACTCGAGTTAAAATTTGATAACTATTTTCAAATTTTAGAGTATAGTTTGTATACCGCAAAAGTATTTACTTGTGATTTTTGATGGCAAAATATAAAAAAATGAAGAAATACTGTTGTTGATATGGAATTTCATAAAATGTCATTATATGAAACTACTATTAGGAGATAAAACCGAAACCATTTTGATGCAAAAATATGGAATAATTGAACAACTATTTCTTATTTTAATTGGGTATGTGTTGAGAATTTCACAACAATGTATAGTGTTTGAGACCACAATGTTCTGTTTAAATCAAATTTTATATTCAACAGTTTTGAAGTTCTAGCTTTAATTGAAGTTCCACAAAAGCATTCACTCGTCACTTTTGAGGCAAAAATATGGACTAATGGGAACAATTGTGTCTTATTTTGATGGGGCAGATAATCGAGAAATCCACAAAAATATCTTTTATATTTGAGACCACAATAGCCAGGTGAAATCCAAATTTTATGAGAAGGTGTTTCATGGTCTAAATTACAGAATGTAGAACGTAGAGGTACCTGCCATGACAGAACTTCGCGAACAGAATATTAATGAAGACTGCTTGCGTATCTTTGGGTAAATGAAGATTTTCTAACCATTTCATAATACTAGTATCCTGTTGAACACCTAATGAGTGTATGTTCATATGAGTAAAAGTGGTTAATTAAGCTCAATTGGTCTAGCATAATATCCTTTAGACATAAACTCTACAAAGATTCAGCCTACACCAATCTATTACTGCCCTACTCCTTGAAAATCAGACATGGATTGCATTTGCCTTTTTCCACATCTTGGAAATATGTCCCTACCCCAAATAATAATTTTTTCAGTACCACTAAACCCTTCCCTTATTAATTTGCTTAATAATAAATCAGTTTATAATT
Organism: Haliclystus inabai; assembly: GCA_025505365.1. Classification (NCBI taxonomy): domain Eukaryota; kingdom Metazoa; phylum Cnidaria; class Staurozoa; order Stauromedusae; family Haliclystidae; genus Haliclystus; species Haliclystus inabai. The sequence goes on from JANVCG010094770.1 coordinate 11,557, forward strand.
TATCAGTTTTTTCCGCTTCATGATTTAATATCATCTATCATCTCACTTCTTTTAATGTTGATGTATTAGTTTGAAGATTTATTCAAACTTCTTGCTTTTAGACAATCTTTTTATCAACTTCTTACACGTCTTCTTATTCGCAAGTTGAATTGCCATTGAAAATTTATAACTTGCGATGTCTCTGCCAAAAACCAAATGCAATAATGCCTCAGAATTGGGTAATAATTGCATGAGTTCTAGGTATTTGGAAGTAGATTTCCAGTTATATGAACTTCACTTAGATTGTTTATAGAATGTACGTAAATGTATATAATCTTTTCTGTGGTGTTTTCAAATTTAAATTCCAATCAAGTTAAACTATTGAATGTAGAGATATCTTCTTGCACTGTAGCCTTGTTATGACAGAATGAGATGTTTTCAATCTTTGTAAAAGATTGTAATCTCCAGCCTCATAACTTATAATAGGTTCCTCTCCGGTTCAACATGCGCCTGTGAAACGTGATATCATTTGCCACTCTTTTTTTAGTCGTTATGCAACTCTGTTTGATCAATGTATGATGTGGTACGGAATTTTGAGGCATGTTGTCAAATCTCTTTATTTCCTCCTTGGTAGCTGGTCGAGCAAAACACTTTTCAATGTATTGATTGATTGCTTTAGAGTAATAACCTTTTTTTCTTTCGTATGTTTACCAAAAATACTTTTGTCCTTGCTAACTGTATTGGTTGGTAGTGGTTGTGAGCTAAACGTTTTGTTCAATGTCTTTTCAGTGACATTCTTTTTCACATTCTGATCTTCTTATCCTTTGTCCAATCAACTGTTTCTCGTGACTGAACCTCATGCGACAGCCATTCACTGAACTTTTCCGATGTAGGAAATTCCTGGCTAGGGTATTTCTCAAACAGCTTCTTTTCCCATGCTTGCTTCAAATCACTTGGGAGCTTTGATTCTAAAATTGGTATCATCAGAGCATGTAGACGGTTTTCAATTTGAGTGACAAAAGTTGGAAATAGTTGCATTTTCTGCAAATCAAGTCGTGCGTCTTTCTTAAAGATTTCACTTTGCTATTTGAAAGCGGATTTAATTCAATAACAGACTTTACAATAGCTCGGATTACCTTGTGTGGCTGCCTCTATCTTATCTTCACATGCTCCAATGCAAAAGAATAATTAACTAATGGTGAGAATCCATCCAAGCAAGTAGCTGCAGTTCCCTTCACAGCTTGCCCCAAATACCCAAAGCCCCAGCAAAGGATTGTGTTTATATTGAGGGTGATATTTTGAGATGAATTTGGGTATTAGTAAACTTGCATACCTCAAGCATATCATGACAACCTGCAAACAAATCTCATTCACTCTCAAACCGTCCCATGGTGAGCATCAAGTGGTTGAGGAAACTAATACTTCATCTGCAATAATTTGTTTGAAGACTACCACAGTCCTCCTTCAGTAGAAACATCAACATATCTTTGAAACATTTGCGACCAATTAGCCTCTTTGTATGTGGTGTTATCTCTCACTTCTTGCAGATTACATAGTATTTGATGCAGTTCATCACAACCTTAATTGGATAATATGGTGATAGTTGATTACAATATCAAATCGATGTACCTAGACAAATTTTTTAGTGTGTTTTTTGGCCAAAACCGTATCTGGTTTGGTTCTTTGTACACTGTTAATTACAAATTGATGGACATCGTCCAAGTGAGCATAACCGATCTTGACCAGAAAGTGAAAAAGTTGAGTGTAAAACATTACTGGATACAATGGAACGTGATTGTGACACTGTATTGTAAGGAAAAATGTTATTACTTGACAGCAGTTTGCATCAACCCAAGGAGAATCGCAGTATGATTGCAAACTGTTTGGATATTTTTTCATTTTTTGTCTTGTGAAGCATTGCGTGTAAGTTTCTAACATGTCGATCATCAATAGCTCCTGTGGCCTCAATGAAAATTGTAAAGTGCGATCTGTGCAGAATTTGCCATTGTAATAATCATTGAGCATTGCCATCTGAAAAAAAGCCATATTCATTGAGACAAAATGATTAACACTGATTAAAGATGTCCATATGAAACAGTGGGGCTTACCTGCCCAAGAGTGTGCTGCCTCCACTGTGGCAAGTCAATGCATTTTAAGATAGCCTTGTGCTCATTGTTTTCATTTAAAGCTGATGCTGGTGTAGTAAGTAGTGCTATACTTTTTCATGTAGTATCTTCTGTCACAAGGTAAAGTTTGGACATGTTGGTAATCAACAGTTGATTGCACAAATGGCAAATCTAACATGAACCACATCATTTCTGTCATACATATTTCACGTTGCAGGGAGTGGTGCTCTTTGGCTGCTAGATATCTATAAATATCAAAAATTGTAATGAACATATCAGCAATGTTTAGATGTCAGTAGGAATTTCAATACGTGAAAGACAGAGAATTACCGATGTGTTTGAATTTTGTTGCGGTCCAATGCTCTTGGCTTAACATCAACATGATTTGTGCCATGTGGCCGTGTGAGATTGACAGAGCGCATGTCATTCACCCCGTTGCAATACTTGGTAACGTAGGGGTATCGAATCCTATGGTCCATAACTTGAATGTTGCTTGCTGAACGTAGTGTCAAAAAGTTAACTGGTTCAGTAGAACTGAATTTCTCACCACAGTGTGCCGGATACTGGAATTTGATTGTGTTGCCAATCGAAGACGTAGCATAAGTTGAAGTACGTCTTCACTATATTGATTGCACCGAACGTGTTCGGTGTACTGCGGACAGGGTGGCATTTGGTAGACCCTGCATTTTTTGTTACCATCTATATTACTCGAGATCTTTGTGTCAAACTTATAAGTTTGACACAAAGATCACAAGTTTTTCCCGTTACTCTGAGTTTCGCGTAAAGACGCTCTTCAGACTGATTTTTATTCAATGTATATATATATATGTATATATATCGAAGAGTCTTATTGCTGGATAGGCAAAGAAGCAGAAAGAAATTTGAGGGGAGGCTCCAAAACTAAAGTGTTAAAACTGTTGCAGTATTACCAAGCAACATGGCTGAATGCCTACAGGGTAAACAAACAATCAATTGAAGGACTATCAAGACGCACCAAAATAAACTGTGAATCGCTGTTTGCAGAATTTACAAGGCAAAAAGGACAACTGTTTGAGAATAGCCTTCTAACAATTGAAAATCTGCATGATCAATTTAAAAGATACATATTTTTTTCATTCATGCAAAAAAGACAGACAATCAGCAGATTCCAGTTGAACCCTATAGTTGAATCATTTCTAATTTACATAACCATATGTCTGTAATTTCTGCTCTGGCTTAGTGCATCACTAGAACAGGATAAAGTGGCAGCATCTCTAAGGAGTAGCACACAGAAAGAATGGATACATGAGCTAGTTATTGTACATTGGAAAGGTAAAATGACCATAGGAGAGAGGAAGAACATCACAAGGATGAAACATATATATATCTTATATTTTATATTTACATTTTATTTTTATATTTATATTTTATTTTATTTTATATATAGAATACTTCATGGGAAGGGCGTCGTACGGATTTTATTCACGAGTTGTGACGTATCATAAAACGAATGAGTGATGCTCTGCGAGCGAGTGAGTTTTATGATACAAAACAACGAGTGAATAAAATGTGTACAGAGCGTTTCCCATGAAGTGT
>JANVCG010094881.1:0-15228 GCA_025505365.1 Haliclystus inabai
ACTAATTTACTGCTGTTATAGCTCAGATTTACTGCGATTTCAGCCTAATTTACTGCGGCGTTAAATCCACGCCATTTATCTGCCTCTCTTAGCTGGGTGTTACATGCATGTTTCACTGTATCCTAACCAAGATGTCACGCTGCATGAATTTTTTTTAGAAGAAACTTATTACTAGGACTGAAAATAGTGTTAGAAATTGCAGCACTTTCGTAAACAAGTTAAGAAACAAGCAACTTTCCAGCTACCGTTATATATTTCCAAAGTTCAGCATTTTTAAAGACTTTTGGATGGATAAATATTATCGACCTAAAAGTTTTTATGTTTGACAAATTTCGCTATTAAGAAACCTATAAAAATACTTTTGGAACAAAAATGCTATAATGAATAAGAACTGCAGCCAATTGCTTGGTTTCTAATGAAAAATACGTGTACATATGCGACAAATACATTATCTACGTAGAACCAACCAATAGCTAGAATTAAGCAACAAAATGATGTATCCAGCATAAACTAACCTATTAAAAAGCAGATAACAAAAAGTAAATTCAATGTATGCATATTGGTCATGTAATCATGATGAAATATATTAATTAATAAATATATCTATACACTGATTGCAGTTAATAGCTACAAAGCTGAACTATGTCACGAAGATGATATTATTCACTAGCCTGCATGCAGAGCGAAACGTAAATCCTTCATCCGTTTAATTTTGGCTCCTCTCAGCTTCATCTAAACTCAATAGCACTGAATGACGTCATTTGAATATCTCTGCTGACCTTTCTTTCTTGTACATCAATCTCAGTATCAATTGTACCAAGACTAGAATTAGTTCTTGACTTACTAACGCCACATTTGTTGCTCGATTCTGTAACGCTGTACATTGTCTTTCCTGACCAAGATCTCCCGCAGAAAAATTTGAGTAAACAGCTCACTAAACGTTGCTGATTATGCAAATAAATCAAAGGATTGCAAAGTGAATTAAATTGTATTAATGTCAACACAGTTACCAATCCACTTTCTGATAGTTTACCATTAATAGTAGAGATCAGTATTATAATAGCAATAGGCCACCAGCAAAGTGCAAACGAGGTCAATGTAGCAATAATAAAAACAAGCAATCGACGTTGCCTTAGCAACCTTCGTTTAGATACTTGAACTCGTTTCATAGTCTTTTGTTGTGAAAGTGTTACTTGTAATGTTCGTAATGATTTGCTACAATTCTTTACGTGACTAAATATACTATGATAAGAAACAACGATCAAGATGCTAAATAATACAATAAAAGTACATGCTACATATGGAAATATAGCCACTTGTTTTATGTAATATATACAATTTATAAGAGCTGACATCAAGAGAGCTACTAACCATGATATAGTTATTATAACATAGGTCTTTTTCGTATCAAATATACCTCTAAATGAGAATGCCCAACGTATTGCCACCATACGATCAATGGCTATCCAAGATAAATTAAAAATCGACAGAAAAAATACGAAAACAATGATTACTTCAAAAGCATACGTATGAAAATAATCAGCAGATTCTGATGATATTATTGGAATATCATAAAGTAATAATAATTCTATGATATGGAATAAAATCAACAAAAAACCAGTCAGCCAATCACCAAAGCATAAGCTTAATAGAAAGCATGTTGCGATCATTTTGGTTGAAAGCTTTCTTCTTAAAAAGTAAATTTCAATGCTATTAAATGCAATGATTAATAAGTCTAAGAAAATAAATGTATAATAAACAGCAAATAAATTCATTTTGGCAAAATATAAATTCCAGATTCCTTATATTTCCATAAACTCCATAATGTGTTGGATTACTTTCCCTCTGTATTTGTGTATCCTCTCAACATATTGGAAAGCAAAATCATCGATTCAATCAAAATTATTGTTATTACGGTATCCGTCAATCTATACAAGATAAGATATAGTCAATCCAGAACCTTCGTACTTTTAAAATATTTCATAGCATTTTTTTGTTATTGTGCAGATTCGTAATCCAGATAGTTATTTCCACTGTTAATTAACACAAAATGTGAATTTATCTCCAGTAGAAACAATATGTACAAAAGCGTTAGCGTTCAGCGACAAAAAGTAAAACTAAATTTGAAAATTTTAACCCCAAGAATGTAAAAGTGATTTTCTCCTCCATTGAGTATTGATAGTGAACTCGTATACTTTTCATTATGAGATGAATTCTTTATTCCTAGATCCCCATGAAGATATAAACCTCCAACGCAAAAGTAAATAGTTGCGTTGGAGTCAAAGTTCCATGTTAGAGATTATAGATTTACAAAACAAGGCAATGTCTTTACCGAATAATGAAAGCAAACAATTGATTGAAAATTTCAATTCATCAAAGTAGGGACCTTCCCAAATTTTACAATTAAAATACGTACATAGTTGTTGATACCAGACAATAGCAGAGGTGGTCTTAATTAATTATGATGTTTTATTGCTAGGCGAGTAATTGCACGCTTAAGTCACATTAAGGCTGAGGTAAAATAAGACCTAAGAATACCTTTATCAAAATTAGATAATCATCAAAAAAGTGTCATTCAATTACAGGCCTCACTATGCTACACAATAATAGCCTCGAATTTCCTGCAATGAAATCAGCTACTCATCTACTATTCACTCACTCTTGTTGTATTAAATTGCAGCTTATGAATGGTCCGATACCTTATCCATGGTCCAACTTAAGGACATCCGTCAAAGCAAAATGACTAAATGGTCAGAAATTGAGTGTTCGTCTAGTTTCCTTGGTTCTTGCGGAATCGTGCCTCAATCTATGAACCTTGACTGCTTCGTTGAACATGATAATGACTAGCACTGAATGTGTTTTCACTGTCTACATCAACCCGGGACATCAACTCTATCATAAAAGCGCCTGATAATTCACATGTACATAGAATTTTCCGCATGAATTAATATGCCTTACCGCAGACCTAAATTTCGCTATCTGCTATTTATCTACGTACCCAATGAGATCATGGGTCTGCGTGCAGGTTAAAGTACCTGGATATCAAGTCGAGTGGGCCATCTACAGCTCGATGCACATTGACAATTTTAAAGATATGCACTATAGCTACATCTTCTATGCATTTGCAGATCCAGCTGCCCTTTTTTCGTGTATATTCATCTCCAGTGATACATTTTTGTGCTCAGCCGGTTCCCATTGCGTTCTATACGAGACCATTGCCACCCACTCGATGTAATCAAGGCATGTATAATTGTACGAGTCTAGCATTCGATCTACATCCCCCACAAAACTAGTTGTAAAAGTCTCTGTAAAAGAACAATGAGGTTAGTAAAACAAATGGAGACGATAAGGAACCGAAAATACCCATTTCAATACTAATAATTAGACGTTGGACTTGTAGTATTTAGTACTTTGTTCGTATAACGAGAACACCCATAGTGAGTAAATAAATTTGAGCAACCTCCACAATTGGGGGCTGTCATGTGCTCCTACTCAACAAAAAGCTTCCCTTTTCGTCAGACTTATTTTTGTGTCATTTTCATCAAAGTCATCGACTGGTCTCAGCTTCTAGTATTTCAATTGAGATAAGGGCACGAGGCTATGAAATTGGTGAGCTTTTTATGCGAAAAGCGGGGCATTTGAGGCCAGGCTTGCCCAATATAGCCGAGAATATCCATTGTAAATTTTGCATGACTTGTCTGGAGCCGAAGCTGAGAATCTGAACACTTACAGGGGCTAAAATGGTTACTGCAGCTGTGAAAATTAAGTCAGGAAATGAGTCGAAAATTTGTGTGAAAAATCGATCTTGTTGAAAACTTCTGTGCTATTTGCAGTAAAATTAGAAATAAATGATTTTCATGTAGAAACTAAAATCTAAAATTGAGTTTTCAATCACATGCACAGGTCTGCACGCAGACTCACGATTTGTGTTTCACCCAAGTGGAATCGAGACAGTATCAAAATGGGAAGTTTTGATTCCAAAAATAAGAATACGAAAGTTTGGTTTCATTACAACTAGGCCTAAGTCGTCTGAGTTTGTTCCTGTATTTCAGAAAAATGAATGATTCAGTACAGCTTTACGAGAAAGAGCTCTCTATGGTAACTACCCCATCTCCTTTTATATCGAAAGCTGACGAAGTTCTGATAAAAGTAAGTTGCAAGAGCCAAGAAGGCCAAAGGCGTAGGTGTAAGGTGTTTAAGATGCAGGTGCAGCATTGCGTGTCTTGCCATTTGCTGTGCATTGCCTTAAATTAAAAGTTACAAATGTGCTATATTGATTTCATACAGAAGATATTCAGCAGGTCAACTGAATGTTTTTCGTATTCATGTTAATTTGAAAATGTGCAGATCCAGCAGTATAATGCTAATGTTATAATAATAACATGATTAACATACAATACATTAGCATCATCATGTGGGCTTCATATACAAGATGCCTGCATGCTTCAGTATTTAGAACGCAATAATGAGGAACCAATTGATTAACTGTGAAGCTCCATCCAGAAGTCATGATAATGAATGGGATTGATAGAAATACAACTCGTAGCGCTGTTTATCAATTCTAAAATGGAGCTCAACTCTTATACAGGGTTATATAGGATGGAATCCATTGAAATCCAGTTTGCATAGTACAGTAGGGCCTCCCCTGAGGTAATAGAACTGAATCTCAGTAGCCACCCACAAAAATTCTTCTTGAGACACTTGTAACGGTATAGATTTTGCAAGGTTTTACTACAGATTTTGCTCAAAAAAGCACTTTTCTACCCGTGAAAAATGCAGAAGTTTGTTAAACAGCCCAAAACTGTGCTCAAACTGTTTGTGGGCACTTTTACAACTTTTGAATCCTCTTGTGTTAAGCGCAAATTTTCTTCCTGGAATTCCTAAAAAATGTCCTCAAACTTTTCAGTGAAAATCTTTTAAATATCAGTGTGTAAAAGTAATCTTGTGAAAAGAGTTTTGAACAGCAACCATAATTCACAGCCATAGTCTTTTGAATCCAGCCATCATGAATCACGAAAACGTCATAGCTTCCAGGATACTTGACCTTGCACATCATCAAGCTGAGGAACGTGATCGTGACCATCGCCGGTCACTGTCAAGGGATCCAACTTTGTGATGTAGAACGTTTTTCCTCAATTATTACTTGACTCTATCAGCTTCTCACATCAGCTTCTGATGTAGTGGTGCAAGTGTTGATTCTGCGCTTCTATCGATTGGTATTGAGTTTAATCAACTCTTGCGTCCCACTTAATTTTCTTCATTTTCTTTCTCCAAAAATTTCTGAATTTCTCAATTCTCAGTAAGCAGGGTACATTTCTGTGCATGTGAACTCTATGGTCTGAAAAGATTACAGTTGCAAGCCTCAGGCCACCATTCAAATAATGTGTTTGTGTGTTGTTTGTGGTTGGGAGCTCTTCCAGACGCTATTGTTCCAGGCAGAGATCAACTGAAAACCCGTCAGATCCAGACGCAACACCTAACCACTACACCATTCATGGCTGTTTATGGTGTTACTGTGTATATGTTAGGTTGCTTACTCTGGTGTGTGTGGTACTGATCTTCATATTATCAATGGAGAGTTTCCATGTTCACCATCAGCTGTTGTGCTTGGTCATGAGTTCTGTGGTTGTGTTGCTGCTGTTGGTAATGCAGTTGATCATATAAATATTGGTGATAGGTAAGATAAGATATCCGCTTTTCAAAATTAAATGCCCTAGCATGTCTAGTCTCTTTATTCAAAATTTACGATGTTTGGGGTAATAGCTTTGGAAACGCTTATTTTATTGTGTAGACCTACTAAAGCTGTGTAGGTTTATTCAAAGACTCACTAGAAACTCAAGTCAGTTGCAATCTCCAATTCAATTATGTTACTTACAAACCTCTTATTTACAAAGCTCTCATTTCCAACTATCTAGTGTACCATTATACATAAAATACACAGTCATACACCACAACATGCAAACTTATTATTATTCATCAGCACAACTTCCAAGTCTATGAAGTCTTCAACTCATTATGACCTTATCAGCATAAATTTTTTTTCTCACTTGTAGGGTTGTTGTGAATCCAAACAGCTGTTGTGGAGTTTGCCGTTATTGCAACAGAGGTCAGCCACATTTTTGTGTCTCAGGCGGAATACAAACTACCACTGGCATTTGGAAAAATGGTGGATGGGCAACATTTTGTAAGGTAGCCAATAACAACTTACATAAATAGGCCTACAGTTTAACTTTTTTCTCTTGGGGAGGGCTATTGACTTTGCTGTCATGAAGTCTGTAATTTGTAGGTAGGCCTACTGTCAATTACTTACAATCCGTGCTTTACTTAAGTCCAGATGTATAGACCTTAATCTGTTTGACATGTTGACATTTTAGTGACTTATGAATGCAGACTAATCAATTTAATGCGTTTTGCATCTCTTCCATATTATGCAACCTCAATTTACAGTGTAACCCTCTTCGCTGGTTAATATTGATTTGAAAAAAATATTAAAGTGGGATTGTTAAAGCATGTATTGTATTGGGTTTTAGATCCAGTGTCCAGGCTTTGCTATTGCTCTTCAAGTCAAATCAGCGTACACTTCCTCCAAATATATCAATAAGTAGGCCTACTATTTTTCATCGTCAGATGAATTGGTTTAGAGGGAATTGCATTAGAAAGATCGGCAGTGCGCTCATGCGCTTTGGCAATTGAGACCACCCACTCATGAAATTCAAAAATGAAAATCTCTTCCGAATAGGCTGTGAAGTATATAAACTATTAAATAAAAACATTGAGGTCAAGTGAAATTGAACTGTCAGTGTTTTCATTTGCATTCTTTCTCAAAATCAATGCTGAGTTGAATATCACCTTAAACTGTGATTTTTTTAATTTACTGTTAGGTAAGCTCTGATCTTGTTCATCAATTACCTGATTCAATACCATATCACATTGGTGTGTTCTGTGAACCAATGTCATGTATAGCCCGTGGTTGGGAAAGACTGGAACCTATTCGTTACGATGCCACACTGTTAATTTGTGGCGCAGGTAAGCACACTGTACTTCACAATGATTCTCCATATTCATGTTTGGTAGTAATGAAGGGAAGCCACATAGAAATGGACATACTAGCTACATTATTTTGAATAGCTTGAACTGTGAATCATAAAAAATGATTTCAGCTTCAATAAAACCGATCCTCTTCTGCATTTCGTTTTGATCAGGTTCATGTAAAAGTCTTTAAGACAGAGAGCCTATATTGCCATGACACATAATTTTTCAAATCAATTCAATACCTCATTGTGCATACCTTGGACTACCTTCTTTGGAAGTTTCTTTACCATTTATATTGGGAACAAAACCACATAGTCTGTTGATCCTGTTGTCCTGATATGCATAAGTGCAAATTCTTCACATACGGTAGAGGTGGCACAGACAGAATTTTTTGTTTTCTACTGGTTTGCAATTTAAATATTCTGTCCGCTGTCTGCATTGCACCACAATTACTTATGGAAATCCTGGTCCGCGCTGCGCCGCACTGCAAACTTCAAAGGCAAGTTATAAATGAATTCAAACATGCTGTTTTCAACAAAGAATAGAGGCTTTCAATCAATAAATATCGGATATATGAATCACTTGAAAATGGCACAAATCCATGTGTTGAAACGTGGAAACATTGTTGTGCTGATGTTTTGTTTGAAAAATAGATGAATCAGTTTAGGTAATTCATAGTTTATCTTTATTTCTTTGAGTGGACGGTGAGCAAGCTGTTCTGCTTAAAAAAATGTCTTGACATGCTGTTTATGTTCTGTAATAATTGGAAACAGCACACGCTGCCACAGGCTGCGCGACTACCACCTCTATCATATATGGTCTATTCAAACTTAAAAAATATATGAGTACTTTGCCGTCATCATTACTTCTATGATTCTCGTTTTTTATTTTAAATTGACTATATTTGTTATATTTTTATTTCAGGTATAATTGGTGAGTTGTGGGCATGTTTATTCCACTTCAAAGGTTTCAGAAATTTCTTTGTATCCGAATTGTCTGAGAAACGCCGAAATAATATTTGTCATCTTAACATTGATTGCAAAGTTTCACATCCTGATCAGCTGCTACAACAATACCATGACGCAAGATTAAAGAAAAATTACGACTGGGGATTTGATATTATTGTTGATTGTACTGGTAATCCAAAAGCAATCGAGCAGCAATTTTTATTTCTGAGAAAAGGTAAATAATCTAATTGGAAATAAAAATGCATTTTGTGTTAAAATCTTGGCATTTCCTCGTAGATAGAAGATGCTATTTAGCTGACAGTTGTTTGATTTTTCCTTGGATTTGAAAAATTGCCATTCAAATTTGTTTTTTCAAGTCATATAAACTTTAGTAGTGTTGGTAGGTTGATGTTGTAGTCATTCAACATTTTTGTGATAAATCAGTAATTCAATGTGTGTGATCGGTGCCAAAACACTGGTCGTTATATAAATGTGGCCTTATATACAGGTGGCTACTAATACAGGTAGTTTTCAAGTTCGTATTATCTTATTTAAAATGGTTTTTACCACAGGTGGTAGCTATTGCATGTTGAATTGGGTCAATAATAAAGGTAGTCTATAAGACTAGGGTCTGTTACGTCAGTATCTCAGTTGAATTTGGACTTCTTAATCCGTTTAATGTTAACAAAGGTGGTCTGTGGTCATCAACATAGATTGTTGAACGTACAACTTTTTTGTTCCAATGTATTTTTTTTCTTATTCCTTAGGTGGCAAACATGTTATTTTTGGATGTTGCCCTCCAACTGGTGAAATCAAGTTAAATCCATTCGAAATTTACATGAAAGAGATAACCATAATTGGATCGCATATTAATCCTTATACGTTTCCAAAAGCTATTAAATTAGTGGATGATATGGGGAAAAGATATTTTGACTATAAAAATCTTGGTGTTAAAACCTTTGAGTTATGCGACTACACTGAAGCATTAGACGAGTTGAAAGTAGGTGCAATTAGCAAAGCTGTCTTTGAGATTAATCCACGTTTATAGAATTTTATTCGTTACATCTTGGTAGCTTTGTGGCATATAGATCGAGATTAATCCACGTTTATAGAATTTTATTCGTTACATCTTCGAGCTTGTGGCATATAGATCGAGTTTGAAATTTTGTTCAAGACTTCAAACTTTTTCAAGCTAGAGACTGGTATTGGATTTAGATACTTTGGATGAAAAAAGTACTTCTAGTTTACGTAATCAATTACTCATAATTTGAAAATAACTTTCAAAAGATGTCGAAACAAAAAAACTCAAGGGCCATATCCAATTGCTTTCAACTCAACGATACATGATTATATTGGAACTTGTGACTTGTTTTATCAATTTATCGAGGAAGATTGATGATTAATGTTTATTGATGATTAATGTAAATGGGATTAGGACATAATATTGATACGGTAAAAAGGAGTCTTGTACTAAAAAGAGGCTAATCTGCATGATACACACCAATTAATCACCCGATTGATAAAAACAATCCTTCAAAATTTAATGAATTTATCATCAGCTTTCAACCGCTTGAATACTGAATATCGTTGAAATACAGTGCTTGATATCAAAACCGATTGAAAGCCTATGCTACAGCGCGCTCCTTATCCCAGATATTCCTTAGACATGTAATCATTCCAGTTCCAGCTCTCTAATCAAGTCCTTCCTTGCGTTGTAAATACGCCAATCGCAAAGACCCTTTTTCAACAGCTGGGCTCTAGCCAGACACTCGATCGGTATTTAAATCCTTCTAAAAGGCTATTTTGTTTTATAAGAAATATCAATCATCAAGTATGACCCCGATATGATGCTTAAAAATGCGCTGCAGAGGGATATACGCCACATAAATGAGCATAAGCTTTTTGGATTTCTCAGAAAAGATTGAATAGATGATGATGAATTATTGAATGATTCAGTAACCTTCTGAATATTTTACTAGAGCTCAATGTTCACCCCTAATAATCTGCATTCCTAAATGCTCTAAGCTTAGTGTAAACTCAGTAATTCACAAACCTAGCGTCGTTTTTTATTGGGCTGTATGTTGGACTAACAGCATAAAACGATCCGATTAAGAAGTGTGTAACACCTGACTGTGTGACTGTTAACGAATCTCTTATGTTTGCTAAAAGAAATATAATTTCATAGTTATACGGAGTCAGTAATTCTTAACCCCTTGATCAAAACGTGACTTAGTTAATTTATCAATAACAGTGAAAACAGGTGTTTTGCTTACATCTCTCTTGGTGATCTCGTATCTAAGGCAACCATTCGATTTAGCTATGTGTAGACCACAAGGCTAACTTGAACTCAGTGTCTAACACCGCTACTTCTTTCCCATTGGTTAGTCAAGTCTACCACAAGGAAACCCAACTAATACAGGTACAGACTTTGTTTATGAATAATAACAAGGTTAAACCGGTTTTTTCTATACACATGAGTGTTGTAAACAGCTGCTGGGTGGTAAAATTGAGTTAATGCTAAATAATGATAGACAAGACTGCATCCATGCATTAGACACTTTTAACTGGAAATGTGAACGATGATGGATATATAAAAGTTTAAATAATGGCATGTAAGCAATCGAAAGATCAATTATATGGGTGGGTTGTCGTTGCTGTCAGTTTTATTGGACAAAGTTTATCGATTGGTTTTTTTTATTCTTTTGGAACAATTTATGTGGCTTTAATGAGAGAATATGGTGTTAACGAAACAGAAGCAGGTAAGTCAAATGAAATTTGATAAAAGTTCAATAAGAGAAAAAATATCAATATATAATTGTCAATGAGAGAAGAAACATCAATATTATTCAAGTCAAAATTAGTTGTACCGAATAAGCTTCATTATATTTTTGGGTAAATGTTGAGTTGATAGATGTTTCGACTATGATCGTATTAATACGAGATTTAAACAACTAATATTTGTCTAGTTTAAAAGCAGCTACTTAGTGAACGTGGTTAAGTGAGTTGCAAGCGTTTAAAAATTACGTGTGTTTTTATGGTATAAAATGGGCATTTGGTATTGAATAAGCTATTTTAGTTGAAAGTACGAGCGGTTTTTTGTCTTTATCCGAATTCTATTGAGCTAAGTATTCAGTCTGAAAATCACCTCGTAAGCAAGATATACTTGAAGATATGCTTAAATGGTTTTGCAAATATTCGATACTTTAAAAAGAAGTTTAAACGCTATATTTATAGCAAAAAGTAACACTTTAGTGGCCTTTGGGTCAAAAAATTCAAACTATGAAGAAATGTGCATTGAAAACATCAAAGAAATAGACTGGAATTGAGAGAAATAAAGCTAAAATTTAGAAGAAAATAAAGTAGAAATTTCTTCTGAAATAATCAAGCCACCAGCTGATAAAAAAGTTTCAAAACATTGTTTTTGTTTATGTGTTCCTATTGGAGACAATATAAATGTACAATTGAATCAAATAAAAATGGTTGACTTTGATAGTTTTTGTTTGCAAAATATGATCTATATAGTTTTCGATTTTACGCGAATATAGCTTATGATAGTGGGTAACGTAAGCAATCAAAAAGTGTTTTAAAGTATTATCAATTACAAATACATCTATCTGTCTTGTAACCAGACGAATACATTTCTCAGATTTGTAAACAAACCAAGATGGTTCATGAATGAAACTGTAACGTATAGTATGACAAACAAGGTTGTTGATTTCTACACGATGTCTAGATTCGTATAGCGAGTAAAATTATGCTTTGACAAATATCGTTCTAGTTAGCCAATCAATTATGAATTTTTCGTAGCATGTGTTGCTACTTGGTGAAATTATATTTAGCTCCAGTAGAAATAAATCATAGGATAGGCTGCGTGAATAGAGTTTTAAATAAGAATCTTTTGTGTGCATATATTTAAAAGGAAGAAAGTTTGAAGGTCAGTAGTCATCAAATGGTGAACACATGCTGAAAACTTTACATAAGCGTGGCATTTTGACACTTAAAGCTAATATCTATTTATCTCCACTATTTTGACTACTTTGTAGACTACACAATGAGAGAATTGATATCTTGTGTTTCTCAAATTACTATTACTGTACTTCAATTTGTGCTCAATTCAGCATTTGAAATTTTATTTTGCCTCCGGCGAATGAATGTAGACACAATCCAACATTTTAACGTCTCTCTCACATGCTGCCATAAGTCGTTGTTTCACAAAGTTCCTCTATCTCTTCTGTAGAGGGTGCTTTTGGACAAAATTTAGAATTACAAAGCGCCGACTTCAAATTGAACACTACACCATGAAGACAACATTTTATTAGTCTGTACATAGACGTGAATCCTATCTTCGCACGTTGTTAGTATGACTACTGATAGAATCTCACCCAAGGTCTGGCGCAGACTAAAATGTACATCATCCCTTATATTTTTTGTTTTTCTACTTTGCCGTTGCACAATTCAATGTATACGCAAAGCATGAATAATTGGATTTGTATCATATATTATAGGTGTTCAATGCCTTTTTATAACAGAAAGACAAATATCTCGTTCCTCAATGTCAGTTATTGATTGCCATCATGCAGCAAAATTAAATCGACATTCAAGATCTCACATAAGAGTAATAATTGCTACTGCAACTGTAAATCATGATATTATCTGTTCTCATCAATTATCAGTTATCAATCAATACAATAATTGCATTTGTTTCTGGTCCTTATGCTTAATTCTATGTCCTTATACGACACAGCTCCGAAATGACCGATATGTTCAGATGGCTATCGTATAACTCAGGGTATTTTCCAGAGGGTTGTTGATATATAGGTATAGATGGGACTTTTGAAGTGTACCCTGCGTACAGACTAAAATGATTTTGAAAAAGTGGTTTAGTGTGCACGCAGGCCATTCAAAGGGTACCTTCCACGACCTTTAGGATTGTTTGGGACTATTTAGTTCAGGATTTTGAAGATATTTAGATATTTATGGTTAGATTAGAAGATTAATAGTTCTAAGGAATAAAGCTCAGCGATTCATGAAACTCATCGGTGATAATATTTGAGCTACGGTACCGATCTTAATTAGCTCAAACTTTTTAGGGAGCGTTTGGAAGTGCAATTTGAAACACCCGATATCCGCAACTTCTCACATGACCCCCCACTCATCCACCTGGAGCTTCTAGACTGATTTTGATGAGGTAAAAATTGATTTTTTCTTTTTTCCTTAATTTCAGCCTGGGTTGGCTCAGCAGCCTACGCCATGTGTCTGTTCAGTGGTTATGGAATTAGTTATGCTGCAAAAAAATGTGGCTGTCGAAAATTATTTATTGGAGGTGGTTTGCTTTCTGGTTTGGGATTTCTTCTCTCTTCTTATGTCGAAAATTTCAATGTTTTATATGTAACGTATGGTGTTTTGGTGGCATTTGGTTTGAGTAATGCTTTTTTCTGCTCACTCTTTGTATTGCCAATGTATTTTCATCGTAAGCTATCCTTTGCAAATGGACTCGTTTCAAGCGGTGGTGGATTTGGTGCTTTAGCTATCTCGCCATTATTAGAATATTTAATACGGAATTATAGTTTTAAGACGGCAATGA
Organism: Haliclystus inabai; assembly: GCA_025505365.1. Lineage (NCBI taxonomy): Eukaryota > Metazoa > Cnidaria > Staurozoa > Stauromedusae > Haliclystidae > Haliclystus > Haliclystus inabai. The sequence continues at coordinate 13,564 of JANVCG010094881.1, forward strand.
GTGCTTATTCTATGACGTCATTTCTACTTGTGGTCGGTGGGATATTTTATACGCGAAGTAGAGACCCAGCGTTCGAAGATGTTGTACAAAAAAGAACAGATATTTTGATTAATGAAGATACAGATACAAAGATATTTAAAAATAAAAGTTATTTATTATGGACTTTTTGTTTAGCGTTGATATTATTTGGAAATTACATACCTTTTGTCCATTTGGTAAGTACAATTATTGATCAATTGATTTAACTTTATTTATCTTTTCAAATCCTCAATAAATTTCCACGTCTATAAATGAAAGTCCAAACTACCAACCGTTTGCAAAAGCATCTGCGATTGTATCCGAGTTTACACTTACCCGGAAATGTTTGGTTATATTTCATATTCAGAGTTCTACTTGATTACTTATTGTGCACAAAGACATAAATTAGCAAAACAGTAAATTGTTGAATCCAACTTCATTACATAGATCAGCGGCAAGCCAATTAAAAACACCGTATAATTTGCAACGTTTCAATGTATTCACATGTTATTTTCAAGCAAAGGGATCGTTTGAAGAATTTACATTTTATTTATAGGAAAAATTGAATTTGCATAATCATGTAGTAGAAATACTGTCTTATTGTTCTTTATAACATGATCAACTTATACAGTTAAATGGAAAGACAAAATTTTACAAGTGCAGTCACTACGGATGTACAAGGCAATGACAAAACATATTACTAACAGCTGTGAAATAATAGCAAAGGGTCTAATTATAATAAACCAGTACAAAATGTTAAAAAACATAAATGTATTTTGGATACAGTAAAACCTGTGTATATTGGTCACTCATGAAATTGGAAAATATTGACCTCTTTAGAGAGGTGACCTTCATACACAGGTCAAGTTTAAGTAAAATTGATATTTGCAACAATATGTTACCATTATAGACAGGTGGCTGCTCTAAAGTGACTTTTATCAAAATATCAACTTCTAACATACTTGATTTTATCAAGGAATCAATTTGATAGTATAATCGTTTTATTTTCTACTTAAAGGTCAATCTTGCAGAGCATGTTGGGATATCTTCACAGAAAGCAGCTTTGGTCCCAGGCTACATGTCATTGTCACAATCAATAGGCAAATGGATATTTGGTCATTTAGCGGATAATAAAAGAATTAATCGTTTAATAGTATTTCAATTCAGTTTATTGGGTTCAGCTATAGCAATTACACTTTGTCCATTATTTACATCGTTTCCAACATTGGTGTTCATAGCTGTTATTCTTGGATTTTTTGATGGTTGTTTTTGTTCATATATATTTATATTAACGGCTGATGTTGTGAAAGTCAAACAGATTAATGATGCATTTGGGTTGTTGTATACGCTTACTGCTGGTTTCTCTTTGCTTGGACCGCCGTTTGCAGGTAAATATCAGTCCAGCTTCAACTTGCGTGCAGACTGTAACACTTCCTGAGGAATCCTTAAATTCTGCGCATTTCCACAAGAAAGCCTACTAGAGATTCCTCAACAAACGTTTCACTGTTCACGCAAGCTGAGTTTCAGACTTATTTATAAAACCCCACCCTTGAATACTTGAGTCCGTTTGGCACTGATAAAACAAATTTCTATGGAAAAGAAATTTGGAAAATGTGAAGGTTGTATATCTTTGCCGAATCAAGAGTA
>JANVCG010094992.1:1554-15219 GCA_025505365.1 Haliclystus inabai
GGGGACGGTTTCAATAGTAATTAAACTTGGTAGAGTCTCACCCGAAGCATCATTATATAGCGTTATGCGCAAAACTTGTAATTCAAAATGATAAAAATTGGATATTGAAGTAACTTATAGCGACTTGTTTGTAATTAACAAACGAGACATGCTGACGATTCGTTTATTTAATCGGATTAAGGAAAATCGGACAACAGTTATACTGTGGGGTGATGATGTTCTCTGAAATAGCATGAATGAATGTCTACGCAAATTTTGATGCCTTCGCACATGACAGCGTTTTTTTCCGTTAAAAAACCTATTCTATCCTATAGATTGTACAGTGAATGCAAGATAATCTCAACTAAAATTTACAGAAAGTTTTTGCGTAAACTCCATCAGTATTTCAGCCAAAATGTATCTGCTAGAAACAGAACACAAAATAATCATATTTGTGCTTCAACTGTGATGAGAAACGCAAGAAATAGCAACAGAGCATAATATAATTCCGTTCATTGTCAAAGGAGACGGGAAGAATGGCATACAGAGTCAAATAAAATTATTCTAAATCTCTATCAATAAAGGAGACGGGCGGTAACCCAAATTTAACTTCCATATCAATCGGGTATCTGCTGATTGCACTTTTTATAACGTTTTTAATAATGGTAATAAAGTTCTGTGCGATGGTAAAAGTCTGGTCGACAAAGATCAAACAGCGTTTTATAATTAATTAAAGAGACTTGCTTGCATCCAAATTGAAAATTTAAAAACTCAATGTGTTGCATTTTTAAAAACAATATTAAATTTCTACAAGAAAGTTATTTAGAAAAGACATAAATTAGTGCATTTGCATAAACCAGCCAAAACAAGGCAGCCTCTCAATGAAACATAACGCATGCGCTCCTATCACGTTTAAACATTTAGTTCATCTGTCAAAAGGTGATTAATAAAAACTTTTAAACCGTGAACAAAGAATTCAAGAAAGTCTGAAACGATTGAATGGTTTGAAGAAGGGAGAAAGAATCAATTTGTAAATAAATGGAGAATTAAATAGAGAATTGGATTGAAGTATAATAAGATCGTTACAAAATTGTGATTTCAACCCATCGAAATAATGAAATCAATTCCAAAGGTCGGACAATTGACCTTGCTTGCAGGTAAACACCTTGATTTTAATTCTGTAAAGGAATGCTGTAGCCTCCGAAGACGAATTTTAGTAGTCCTATTAATTATCGGTTACCACAGCAGAATCAAAAGTAGAACGATTTCCTGTAAAAGATTACAACAGAGTAGATAGAAACGCAAACGATTTAATTGCTTAGTTGATTTGCGATGGCTTTGACATAGGGCCTCGTCTTCGTGTTACGATTTCCTCTGATTCGATTACTGCGAAGGAATCTGCAGCGCTACCCTTGACGCATTAACCTACTAACTGTATGCAATTTTACCTTCTGGGTCATAATGAAAATAACATGTTGAGATGAAACTTTTTTGAAATATCACCTCAAAACTTACCAGCAAATATTGATTGGTTTTTGATCTGATTTTCCAGCCTCAAATTAAAGTTCATACTCCAACCAGGTTCCTTACTATCGTCCAAAGCTTCACGACCAATCATCAACCAATTTTCTTTGAAGGCTTACCTTGTGTTATATATTTTTATCAAATTAATTTTCAAAATTGTGTCATTTAGCATTCATTTCTTGCGTTTGTTGTCACACGATCTTGGAAGAGTTTCATTGCCGGGATAGTCAAGTTGAATACAGATCAACGCTAAGACGTGGAAAAGAAGCAGGATTATTTAAACCACTGGGTACAGTTAAGAATATACAGGTAAGGGGCAACGTGGAAAAGAGAATCGAAAACGCCCCCACATCAGCCATATGTAGTTGCCCCATTTTGAGAGGCAAACACTCCTCAAGAGCGGCCCGTGGATTTAATGTACTTTTTGGAGACCCCCGAAGGATGATATCATAGAAGTTGCTATCGTTTTGATTAGAATTACAATTCACTATGGGGTCTATATATTGTATTATTTCATAGGGGTAGATTCATCTGAAACGGTATAGCGTAAAATCATAATTCTTATAATTGCCAGGAATGCATTTTTCAATGTTGTCAAATTCCTCAATGCGACGTTGCCATGTTAGATGGTTCAAAGAGATCGTGTATCGGCGTTCAATGCTTTAATGATACATCATGTGAGAGTGTGCCGATGGAAGAAGATGACGACCAAGATATTCACATTGCGCATGTCTCAGGAAGAGGAATGGGGAATGAGAAATACGGTAAATATAAATCACTGCATGCAGTAATAAAATGAACGGAAATATTGCAAGAAATGACAAAAGTGAATTTCGCCCTTAATATCCGTCTTGCACTATTTACCATGCATATCTCAAACAGGGCATACAAAATCGATGTACTTCAATAGCTAAAAATTTATAGGATTCCCGAATCCAAAGAATCTCGAATAATTTTCATTTAAATCGGTCGGGTGGAAGTAGCTCAGGATTGCCGATGATGAATTTCGTTTTTATAATCTGCTCTATAGCGCAATACCATAAAACCTCACTTCACCGATATCATCACAGAATTTGGGTTTCACTGTTGCTTTGTTTTCAATATACCATTATACATCGATTTGCCTGCCTTTTCAGATAATCTAACTGGTTTAGTTCGGAGTGAAGATTCGGAAAAACGTTGTCCTCATAACGAGATTCTTTATAACATGAAACTGAGTGGTGGTTTGATGGCTGGTAAATTCACAGACATTGGCATTGTTAAAAGCGTGATGACATGTATAAGATACTGTTGCGAGTCAAATGTCCCATGCGATCTAGCGTTTATGCTTGGTAACAGGTAAGATGATACATAAGCTTACATGTCTTAAATATGCTTCTTCATCTGCAGAAAAATAGCGTTAATTGTAGCTTTACACCGGCAAAGACTGTCTATAAGTTATTCACGTCTTTTTCCATGCTGCAACAACTGAACATTTTTGCACATCATCTTATTCCATACTATGTACCAGCATTAAGAAATGTGTTGATTACACCCATGCGAGCATCGATCAAAGAACCAAAATAAACCATCGCTAATTCTCGCGTGAGTTTTCAGATAAATTCAGTATGATATTTGATCACACCAAGGCAAAAAGTATCGAGACAAAAGTCTGGACTCACTTATATAGAACAAGCCCACTATAACCCATTTCATACCCCTCCTAGATTTACAACAAGTTAGAGCTATTCTGTGTTGGTTCGTGCCACATCTCAATGAATCTGTATTTCGCGTAGGTGTTTCTTGGTTAAATGTCACACAGAAGAGAAATGCCAAGCGCTACCAGCGACGGGAGCTGATTATAAATTCAAACAACGAATGGCGTATGTTTCACCTTGGCTTTACAACGGAAGGAAGAAAATCGGTTAGTATTGCAATTGGATTTGTTACCGAAGATTTCTAATAGAAGGATCCTGGTTGTTACGCGAGAGGAGACTTTGTTGCTTTCTATCAATCTGTCTGATTCAAAATTGCATTGCTGCTCTGGTTTAGAGTCTGTGTTCATGTTGCGCAAACTATACAGATAACCTGAAATCGAAAGACACGAATTGTTATTGCTAATACGCGACAAATGATCCCCGACGCTAGATGATTGAAAATCGAATATTCCCATGTCAGAAAGTTAGAACAGAAAAACCAAGCCATAGACTGAAAATTCATATTGAAAAGTAATGTAATTTCTGATTGGGAGCTACAAAAAAACTCACAGCAATCACAACTACCACCCCCGTTGACATTTTGACAAATTTCTAGTGAAAACTTTTAATTGCGATGAAGCGAGCGCAGGATAACATTTTTATTACGCATCAGGATACAGAAAGAAAAATCCATCGCGACAATTACTTTCTCCCAAAGCGTACTATCTATCGAGTGGTAAATAATAAGAATCGTTTTCTTGTTTATCCATTCAGTAAAAGTGGCATCTTCGGTTGCTCCACATCATGTGAAATGCGTACAATCCAAAGTCTACACAGCATCGAAATTATTAGGTGGAGGCCTAGCAGGAGATTATACAGACGTTGGACAAGTTGGTAAAATGCATATATGCGCAAGATTATGCTGCGAAGACGCAACATGTGACGTGGCTTATATGTTTGGAAAGAATTGCTTCTTGGTTAAATGTGGCAGTGAAAAAGCATGCCGTGTCATTCCAGATGATGAGTTACAAGAAAGCAATACAACAACATTTGATAAACAGATTCAATACATTGTTAAAAGGCGTTTTGGTGTGCATCTTAACCCAGGTAGGATTGAAAAAAAATTATATCAACATATCGTGGATCGCTAATTCAATCCGATCTTCAATCCTGAGTCGTATGAAAAGCTTTCCTTGAAAGTAGTTTAGAAATTGTCAAACGATTGAGATTGTTTTGCAGATATTATACAACAATCTACTAACCGTAAACAGAATTTAATCCCCTGCCAAGAATTTAGTAATCAAACATGATTGATTATTTTTCAACAGATGGTACACTGCAGAAGAAATCACAACCATGTCAACTCGAAGGCGAAATAAAGAATGATACCATGTTGAGCCGTGGTTTACTATCAGGGACATTAACCGTTCATAAAGACACAAAGAACGTGAAACATTGTATTGAGAAGTGTTGTGATACAGACAAATGCAACGTGGCATTAATGTTATCTGGAATGTGTTACTCGTTGGAATGTGCTGATAAAGAATCATGTAAAGCGAAGAAAGCAACAGATAGTCTCTTGGATAAGAACCCTGTGGTTGCTTACGTAAAACGAGGCGAGATTAGCATGGGTAAGAGACACTTGTATTCATCCGAAAAACTAAGGCCGAATTTGAGTGTTTCTATAGTTCAAAAAATTATTTGTGCCAAACTTCATTATTTAGTCTAAGCTACCTGAATCTGAAATAAAAATTTGTTGGTGTCAGATGCACTTTAAGTGTCGCATTCCCTATATTTGATAGTGCTTACCATTAGGATATTTATCAAAACGTTCTCCGCCTTTTAGAATTGGTTTAAATAAACTCCATAACAAGAAGATGCTAAGCATTCAGCGATATACGGATAATGGAATGTTAAGCATGCTTTGAAAGCACTAACCAAGATAAATTAAGTAGTTAGAAGATGTAACTTATTTGACAGATTGCAAGCACTTTTTATCCGAGTTCCTAAACAGATGTTTGAAATTACTTCAATATTTATAGGATACGGATCAAGGAAAAAATAGAATACAAGACTATTTCAACTCTATTCTAAATAGAGTTACTTCACTTTATATTTTACATTATTTCCCAACTGATATTTGATCAAAGGATATACGAAGCCCTACACAAAGAACTTAATAAAACAACAATAAGGCCCCTAAAATAAGATGAATTGTTATATTTCTTTTTTTTCAGCTCCACGAGAACAGCCAAGACACCAGTTAATCACATCACCCATGCTGAATGACTCGTAATTGTTCGTCAACTTCTACTAGGAAATAAGGGGATTTATAACCAGGGATCAGATTGTAAATTGACGAGAATTGGATAAAATGTAATTTTGTAGGAAGCAATTGGCTTGGAATGTAAAACAGAAGTATCAAAAACATTGTTCATATTAATTTTGAATGTAGAAAACTTTAAAACACAGGCTTATCACCTGTTTTAACGACCAAATGAAAAGAATCGAATGCTTCAATTATGGAGAGGTTTTCGAGTATTCAATAAGTATATTTATAGAAAAGTAGATGGCAAAAGTTTGTAAAACAGCAATCTAAATAAATTTATGTAATCGAATATCGTCAATCGTGCTTTTAATTGGTTGTTAAACACTTTGATCCAACAATGCCATCCATTCTATTCCCAGTTGTAGGCAGAAGAATGTTGCTGTTTGGAAAAACAGAAACATGATTTTGAAAGAGCTGAATTATTCACTATTGTGTTATAATTATTTTGGTTGAGTTCAAATTGTTAACACTGAGAGTAATTGTTAATATGTTTCTGTTTGTGAATTGAAATGTTTTGATGTTAGTTACAACTGGAATGAGATTCGAATTCCAAATTACAAAAATCACAAATTAACGTTATCTCAAGATGGTAAATGTGCGGGTTGATATTTTGTGATCAACGGTTTCTGCTCGAGTGAATTTTTGTTCTTTGATTGAATGCAATTTCTTGTCCTGTTCAGTTACAACTATATTGCCTTTTGCAGCTGCAAAATCTTCAAAGTAAAATAAATTGTAACATGAGTTTCAAACAACCTTTCATTTATTAAATAACAACGACCAGGAAATTAAAATTTATCGTCGAGACAACATTATCGGTTGTGAAATTAATAAAAGTCGGTCGATATGATATTCTAATATCCATATGGTATTGAGACCCGATTTTATCGAGATAGGCATAAATCGGGCATATACAAATCCCCAATGTACATTTTTTTTGTTAACACGTCGGGCAGATTGATCTGAGTCACGATCTTTTGATCAAAAGATATACAAACAACAAATTAACGGTGATCATGTCATGTAAACATTGTGTGACCTTCGTTGATTTCCATTGAACAAAGAGCACAAGGTCAAGACCCATCGAAACACGACCTATAATTAGAAATTACGATTTCACAACATTTTAAAATTTGAAATTAAAAACTCACAAATACGGAGATCATGATTTTGAACAAAGGTGTAACAAAAATTCTAGATTGATCATTTGGTATAAAAGTTAATCACATAAAATATAGAAGGTTGAAAATCGATTTTGGTTTCTACTTGTGGCTTACAGCATGTGGCATTTTGAATCACTCATTGAACGACTTCAAACTGAATAGAAACCACGTGATAGAAATAATCAAATTCGATTGGTTAATATCAAAGTTTGATTGATGTAACAATGGTTCCTCGATGTTCTGTACTTCGTCTGACATTTTATTATTGTGGTTTTATATTCTGATATAATTTCCATTAGTAATTAGATTTATAAAACTAAATCTGAAGAGGTCAAACACACAAAATACATGGATAAAATTGATAGGAAATTGGATGATACGATGGGTGTATTTGCTTTACATTTAGCCTTGAATCAGGCGCGACTTTTAATCAAACCCGCGTCTTCAATTTGAGTAAAATATGAAATATTGGTAATTTATTGTAAGGAGCAGGATTTGCTATCTTTATTTACATAATCAAAGCTTAACTTTATATCATATATTATGGATTTAACATCGGATATCTTAGGATTGTATTCAATTCTACTTTTGTTATTTAACACAGTCAACGGTAAGTATTGAACCAGTTTATTTTTAAAAGTATTCAAATCGATTGTTATCGGGAAGGGACAGCGATGCATCATTAATACAGCTAAAAATACATCTTAGTGATTTCTTAAGACTATTATTGCAACGTCTGATGACTTTGTTCTGTCAATGTGAAAAGCGTTTTACGATGCAATAGTGGGGGGGATGGTATCAATGAGTTGGAAATTAATTTTAAAACCTCGACAGTCACTAATTTGTGTTTGCGTCCTTAGTACAGAAAGAAAGGACCCCGGAGGAATCAAATGGTGCGCTACAAGGGCTGTTTTATTTTGAGTTGCATAAAATAAATGAGTTCTCGTCCAACTTTGTTGACATCTATGAGCGAAGTAATTGGATTTCGAAAATCTGTTGAATTGAATACCTCTAAACGTGACGGAATAACTGAAGAATCTACGAAGGTTCTCAAATATAAAATTAAGAGTTTTACAAAATCGTTGTATATACGCACATCAATCTTTATTAATATACCGAAGTAAAGCAATTCGTTTTAATTGAATCTTCTACTAAAAAATAAATTTAAAACCAACCCTATACCAAAGTTCTAGATTTTCAATAGACCGATCTGGATTGATTGGTGTAGCCCTAAAGTCAATTCTGTTGCTACCGTGCATGGCATCGGCATCGAAAATCATGTTTGAAGGACATCGAATTTGCGTAGGAGCATTGAAAATGAAAAATTATAGTAGCAATTCTGTCATTGCCCTGTCTACCGGTGTACTCTACTCGCAGAACAACTGCTACAGGTAAAGATAATCTTGGCAGCATCAGAGTGTGCTAGCAAGAAAAGACAATCCAGGCACGAGCTTAATGTTCGATCCATCATTATCACAACTACCATCATTTAGGTTGTAAACTCTAATAGGAATAGAATATAAAATTGAGATGAACTATCTTGTGTTTCACAGTAGCTCATTCCACCGATGCAAGCTTAGCAGGCCAATGCCATCCTAGCGAAATTTACAACGAGGTTACATTAAAAGGAGGTATAAATGCTGGCACGTACAAAGATGTTGGTGGGGTATCTACGATGCAAGAATGCCAAAAGAAATGCTGTGAATTCCCGGCCTGCGATTTGGCTTTGATGTTAGCCGGTAGTTGCTATTTAGTGGGTTGTAGTGATCAAAAGAGCTGTGTCCTCCAACCAGCCAAGAAATCAAATTTCCATCCTAGTGTTTCGTATGTCACCAGATGGAATAGTGAAGGCGTCAAACACACAGGTAAGAAATAGCATACCATTATGAATGAGACGTAATCGGTAGACACGAATGTACAAGAACAGTGTAAGTATAGCCTGCATGCAGACTATATAAGTACCCTTCAAGTGCTTTGTTTCTTATCTCACTTAATTAATATCGTTACTTGAGGCATTCATTATCGAGGTTTTCAGCCTCGATTCTCTATTAGCACATTTATAATCAAGGGCAATATGTTAGGCAAAAAGAAGTCAGCAAATTTCTGCTACCAATGCCGAGGCAAATCTGAACATCGAACTGAGATATATTTATCTTAAAGAAAGCTTAATAAATTGAATACGATTGCCCGAAGCCTTGAGTAAGATAACCACGGAATGCAATCTTCTTCATTTTCTCTTGCAGTGTTTGTTCATGATAAATCCGTGCCAAAGTTTACGTGTCCTAAACTCACACCGATCAACAAAGTAACGTTAAAAGGAGGCCTGCAGGCAGGGGATTTTACAGACGTTGGCAAAGTACCCAATTTAGAACAATGTTACGATATATGTTGTCAACAGCAAAACTGTGACCTCGCATTTATGTTGGGACAAAATTGCTTCAGTGTACAATGTAAAGATAAAAGCTTATGCGGAACAATCCCAGCGCAACCATCCATTTTCAACCCTCAAATCGCTTACATCCCAGCTAGATTGAAAGCACCAGCAGTCGCTCTACCAAAACCAGGTAAAACATTGATAAGACATCAAATGATCTGATCTATAGCATACTTTGAAATATATATCTGTATTTTCATTCTTGTCGTGAAAAAAGTAAGAAAAGCAATGTGGATTGCATCAAACTGTTGAAGGAACCCGTGCCGTGCTTGACTAATTCCGAGGAAGATGTTCTCCTCGCTATAGGGCAGTGATGGTAACTGGTTATCATCTGATCTCGACCGTGACAGCAGAATAATTTCTAGTGATTCATTAGACAAATGACCGCAAGAGTCAGGGCAGTGACAAATGACAGCCTTTCCAAAGCAATTTGCGCCAACACTTTTTGTTTCTTGATTTTAGCATCCACTCTTCTCTTTTCACGATTAAGTGATTGAGTAAATCTTTGACAAAGTTTAGAAAACCTTTTTAACGCTCCAAATCTCAATACAGTGGTCTCTAATAAGGTAGAAATTGACGTCATTGACTATTACTCTACTCTGCATTATCGTATGATACAGCTATTGATAAAGACACTGGCCTTTGAGTGAGGTGGTGTTCCCTATACAAGGTTCAACATTTTCAATGTTTTCTTTCAGTTGCAGTCATGGTAACAAAGTCAAGCATACCCTTTCCAACCAACGGCAGTAAAGAAGCTGCTGCACATGTTTGTCCTAATACAAAAATATTCGAACGTGTTACTTTGAAAGGAGGAGTAGACGCTGGCAATTTTCATGACAACGGAAAAGTCGAAGATATGAAACAATGTCGACGTATTTGTTGTGAAATGACCCATTGTCATTTGGCGTTCCTTCTTGGTAAAAACTGTTTCTCCGTCAAATGTAATAGCGTGGATGCATGCAGAGCACAGACAGCGAAACCGTCGACGTTTTATCCCCAGGTGAGTTGGTCACTATCTTGATGGACGTATAATGCTGTAGTTATGCAGTAATAGGAACGGTTCACAACGCATGATTTAGCAATTCAGTGTGAACGAACGTAACAGTTGTACATTAAAGTCAACGCTGTGCAATATGCTACGTTGCACCTCTATCAACTTGTGATGAAAAGAAAAACGTTGAATTTTTGATTTAACTATAAATGGATTGTATATAAGCCTTCGTCATTGGATACAGTATAAGAATAATATATCACATGGACACGAGAAAAACACAAAACGAGCATGCGCACATTGCAATAGGATGAATGCATGGTGGTCATGCGAAGGAAAACCTACGATGTAGAAGTAATTGATTAAATATCATCACAGACTGTGTTATGGATTACATCAGTTAAAAATTGACAATAAGTTGAGCACGTTTTTTTTTGTAGATCTCCTACGTTCGAAAAGTTGGTAGCAACGAATTATTGAAATCATTGCCAACTGATCCAGCAAAGCCTATGGTGCCACCATTACCAAAAGGTTTGTTCGTTATTACACTGTAGTTATAGTTATCAGACACACACCGACAGTCAGCTCATTCTACGGCAAATAGTATCAGTGCAGTGCGTTGCCAGCGCTAGTAGAAATGCAGACTATGGTGCTAGAGGACTGTATGTAGAAGCGTCTTTGTAGCTTGTTAAGTAGCCATTGAAGTTACGTTTCTGGACATTCATTCAGATTTTGAAATGTTGGAGTATGTATCATAACACTGATATTTTGAGAACTGCTTGATTGTCTAAATTTGCAGGGTTAGCCAAAATTTTACTTAACTATAAAAAGCTCAGCATTTTGGAGCTCTTGAAGTTCCTTATTTTCCTTGAAAAAATCATAGTTGCTGCGTAAGAGATAGTTGTTTAGTCAATCATTCACACAGTACAATCAATTGATGACGCCATTATATGCAAAGACACAGACATCAAGACGGCAAAATGTAGACGTATAATATAGCAGTAACAAGTAATGATTGGTGACTGACAAACGCACAGCTGACTAAACCGACTGGAATGAGTTGGAAAAAACGAAGTAGAACTTATGGATGTAGAACTTCCGTGGTCGTACACCTGAATAGAGCACAATACATTGACAGAACAGACGTAGAATCATAGAGCGTGAAACTAGTACAGAGCTTCAACAGACACCGACATCTGTCGTATATTGGAGTGCAGTATACATTGAGAAGTAAAGATGAAATGGATTTAATGCATGTTTCCAAATGCGATGGAATATTGAAATTGACGTAGAAGTTGAAGGCGTCGGTCATTTTGGAGGATGTGGGAACCTTCTTTCGATAATGTTATTGTTGGCAGCAGTTTTCAGATTATGTCAAAACAGTTCAACTCTTCAGTACAGTTATGAAAGTTCAATGTGGAACTTTAACAGTGTCAAGCATACTTTGAATTTTCTTTGACATTTGGGCCATAAGAATGGCTGAAAACATAACAAAGAACTACGCTAGGCAATCCAAAATCGACATCTATAAGTCTGGTAAGTGCCGTCAATATGTTTTTCTGAAGCTTCTGGCCCTGGGCTTCTGGCATGTGCAACGATCGAAATCAATTTGAGCGTGGGAAACACTGAGGTGTGTAAAGCCGTAATGTTTCTTTCTGCAAGAAGATGCTTTGATGGATTCTTGTTGAGTGACAGTTGCGCAGACGTAAAAGAAGTGGACCCAATCAAGTAATGTCAGAAATTTCGATCGATCCTTTGTATACAACGCTAGTTTGAGGTGACGGACATGCAGGAGAATGTGCGTACATTGATGGTATTCACGTGTAGTAGTTAGACACATCAAAAAGTCAATCAGAAGTTCGCCTATGTAGCTGTAACAGTACTTGATACGATGGTACATATGACAGAGATATGTTGACGGTTAACAAAATAAATGACAATGTCACACTACTAACATCTTATCCTTACTCGATGTAGGACTCACTCCTGGCGCTAAAGTCAATGCAAAAGAAGGAACGGGCGGTCTAGGCGATTCAAGACCAAACCTCACCACACCTTTGAATGAACAAATGGCTAATCTAGCCTCATCACCAGTCCTAGCATTGCCCTTAGCAACGCAGACAATTAAAAACCTTAGCGATAAGACAACAGGAGAGCCTGATTGTCAAAAGAATAATATTTTACATAACGTAACATTAAAAGGTGGGAAGAAATCAGGTGAATTCAAAGAAATCAAAAGCGCACATTCAATGTCAGATTGTATACAGCATTGTTGTGATGACACAGCAAAAAAATGTAACCTCGCTTTCATGCTGGGCGCAACATGCTATTCTGTTGAATGCGAGTCAAAAGAATTATGCAAAACGATTGATGCCCCACCAAGTAGTTTCAATCCACAAATTGCTGTTGTGAGACAGATTAAAGATGGTGATAATCAACAAGCAAATTCAAGTAGTTTAAAAGGTAACCATGATGTTTATGAAGCAAAATTGTACAATATGACACAGGCGAAGGTGGCAGGAGGAGGTGAACTACTTTACGGATTATTAAACCAATCAAAACCATTCATTTCTCATAAATATGACACAAAGGAAGTTATGGGTGGTAATTCTACTGTATTCTTGTGGGGAAGAATTGAAAAATGGGAGCAAAAACGCAATGCTTTCAAAGGCATTGTGTAAGAAGTTACAAATTCCAAACTAGGATAAATTTTAACGGTTAAGAAATTGAAAATTGAATTTTAATGGCAAGAGAAATATTTAAATTTATGTACAAGAAGAACAAAAAAAGGCGGCAAATAAACCGGATAGTGCCGTGTCTGATTCTACATCCTAGATCGCGGGAACCATCATTGTGCAATCACGAAGTAGATATCAACATACGGGTACATAACTACTCAATCAGATGATCTGAGCCCATTCAGCAATCAATACTCCTTTTTACTGCACCTGTAAACAAACAAGATCTGTATAAGTTGTGAACATTTCTCCTCCTTCTCACACAACAACTAACCCATGTCTATTTTCATTTTCATTGCAGAAATCTTAACGAAACCAACAACACCGGTCACTCAACCTCGTTCTAAGAAAAATGAAACAGAGACAGACGATGACCGTCAACATTGCATGCACGGTGAAGTCATGAAAAATCGTTCACTGAAAGATGGCAAAAAAGCTGGACGATATCGTTTATATCGTTCAATTCCAACGATGGAAGCATGTATAGCTAAATGCTGTTTGAACGATACTTGTGATGTAGCGTTTATGGAGGGAGGGCATTGTTTCAACGTCGCTTGTTTTACTAAAACATCATGCACTGCAGTTGACAAAGTGGCTACTGACGTTTCCCCGCAGATAGCCTATATGCAGCATTATCTTGATCAACCAGATATCGAGGCAGTCGGGGCAGATAGAGAGGATACAGGTAAGATGTTTAGCATAATTATAACACAGCGAATTAATTTCCATCGATGTGCTAGCTAGCTGATTGCCAAAGATTATCTATACCTATAAATGTCGATGTCTTTATCTTTGTATGTCTGCAGGGAGTTTTCCGCGATTTTCTCTGGCATT
>JANVCG010095103.1:0-13514 GCA_025505365.1 Haliclystus inabai
TTACATTTGCTGCAGTTCTACTAGGGAGAAACTGAAGCTGCTTCTTATTGGTAAATCAAAAAGCTGCGTTGTTTCAAAAACATCAACATCGATCGATTGCCTGTGAAATACGTCAACAACAAAAAACTGTGGATGAATGGAGATCTTTTTCTTATTTTGCTCAATGCAGTTAATAATCAAATAAAACGTAAGAAAAGAATTATTATTCTTGTTTTAGACAGTGTTCCTTGTCATGGAAACATAGCTACGATGGGACTTTCAAGTATCAAGTTGTTGCCACCACCACCACATACAGCATGTTACACACAGCCTCACGACCAAGGGATTATCCAAGCTATGAAACTAAAGTTTAGAAAACTTCAGTTGAGTCATGTCACCACGAAAATTGACACAAACAACGATTTTTCAGCAACAAAATACTGGGTTCAGTTGATATTCTTAATGTTGTTACTTGGGTTGCTAGATCATGGGATAATGTGAACGAATCGACCATTCGGAAATGTTTCACTAAATCAGATTTTTGAAGAGAAACAATTGAAGCACCTTAACAGATTATGAGATGGCTGGCAAAAAAGGTGTCTAATGCCCCTTAAATCTGAAAAGTTGAATTGTCATAGTATAGAGCATATTCTAGAGACTATTTCGATACTCTCAACGTAATGAATGTTTCTTGGTTTTTGCTTTTAGGTAGATGGCAGAGACTGGGAATGTAACAGTAACACTATTTCACTTGATGAAAAGGTAAGATTCGTCTATAAATACTAATTGTGTTAGACGTCTGTTATGTTTATCATGTAATTTTTTTTACTGAGGTCATGGATAATAAAAATTCATTCCAAAATTCTGTAGTTCAAATACATTGTTTAAGTTGGGGATTGTGTGAGCAATGAGCAATCTTACATAGTCATATAAAAATGAAAATATCTTTAATCATTCGGTTTTTAAGCAATGCTCTTATGTACACATTGAATGTACGACGTTGTTCTCGTCAATTTCAATTCTATTGTGTGCCATCTGGTCAACTTGCGAAAAGTCCCTGGGTTCATATTGTACTCACCAATCAAAGGACAATGTTTAACCTCAGTTTTCATATTCCAACTGTCCTCCAGTTTATCTTAAAAGATTTCTTGTAGAACTGCATGTCTCTGACTTTTTCGAGATTGTTTACAGCTTCTTCTTATCTTGCCGAAGCTCCGTTACATACGTTGTTATGCGTCGTTTTGTTATTCATCATCAACTCCATTTTCTTTGGTCTGGATGACTCAATCTGACATAGATTTGACATGGATTTCCTCTTGTCTTC
This sequence comes from Haliclystus inabai, assembly GCA_025505365.1. Classification (NCBI taxonomy): domain Eukaryota; kingdom Metazoa; phylum Cnidaria; class Staurozoa; order Stauromedusae; family Haliclystidae; genus Haliclystus; species Haliclystus inabai. The sequence continues at coordinate 1,304 of JANVCG010095103.1, forward strand.
TAACTGTCATAAAAATGGCTCAAATAGAACACATAGCAATTCTATATCGATGATGTCAATGATGTAGGATATGTTACTGAATTAGGAACACAAAATGGTTGTCTCACACTCACTTATAGAGCAGATTTTTAAAGCAGATTTGAATGTTCGAGCCTTTGTGTGTATCCTCTCGCTGCAGGAAAGAACATTTGTCACCTAGTTCAAACCGTATTAAAGTGCGTATATGTCAACCCTGTTTTTTTTAGCTGATATTCCTCTTGAAGATCAAGGTTGTGCATATAAGTCAAGTGTAAGATCATAACAAAAGACACGCAGTTAGAGCCTCATATTTAATCAGAACATGAGATTATTGCAATTATTCGAATTAAAGTTTATTAAAAACATTACAATGAACAAATTGCGTTAGATTTAAATGTTTGAACTAAAAGAAAAATTTTGATACCCACTATGAATAAAATTAATACAGTTCATCAGCACAAAATCCTTTTAAGTCCGAATTATCGTCACTAGCAAATATCAAACACTTCTTCAGGAGTTCTATTGCTGTCGTAAATATCGTTTCATCTCCATCATCAGGTGAATTAGTGTCATTTCCATTATCCGCCCAGGTGACATCATCTTCTGGTCCATTGAAAGAATTAGAAATATCACCTTTTTAATGATTTCTCAACCATATTATTCGATAGTTCATTCTATAACTCTGGTAGAGACTTGGAAATAATATCTAGTGGTGCTGCCTTCATGCCTTGTTTGTCTCCGTTGATCATCCAGTCAATTTATTGCTGGCGTATACGATCATTGAACGGCTTGTTCAAACACGAGAACTTTTTTTTGCAATGTCTTTTTTGCACAATCCAGTTCAGTAGCAGTGTCTCTAATTCGGGCCAGTTGCATTGCGTGATGCGGATTTTCCCTTTTCTTTGTTTGTAATACTTTCTATGTCTTGTTCTTCTTCTACCGGCAACCGCAAACACGCTTCTCCTTGACATCAAATTTCTCCCTGCCGCAGAATTATTTGTTTCCTCAGCAAAACAAATGACTTTTAACGTGTATGAAACCATGTATAACATGATCTATTTGAAATTAGAGCCATTTTATCAACATTCACTTGACTCATCAAACTGCACAACGGTTTACACATTTGATGAATTCTATTTCTGCAGAAATTCTTTCACACAACTCTTTTCTGCAATACCTCAACTGTAGAGGTCGTAATGTAAATACGAAAAATCAAAATCCTTTAGAACCCACCTCCATAACTATCCATTTCAGTGATTGCAGCATTTTAATGGCACAATGTATCTGGTGTATTTTAAATAATGTAGATTAAATTTAATTTTAAAATGTTTAACTTTATTTATTTCAATTATTTATTCCTTTGCGTATTTATTAATTATTTTATCACCTTAACATACAACTTGTTGATAATGGTGATTAACTTGTAGAAGAACAAGATGCCCTACACTTTTAAGACAAAAAATGCCATATTGTCACCGAAAGGTGCTATTATTTTGCAACCTACATAGCACCTATAGATGAACGTTAAAGGTGTCAAATAAGAGGTAGTAAATATACACCGCATGGGTGCCGCAGTTTTGCAACCTATATAGCACCGCTAGGTGTAGACCATGTTGCATACCTTGAGGTATAAAGGATTTCGGTTTCTTTGGGTTGTAATAGTTTTCAGTTCTCTCAGGCTGCTATAGATTGTGGTTCCCTTGGGGTGTTCAACATAAATAATGGGGATATGCAATTTCGTGATGTTACAGTAAAAACAAATATGCCGTAATTGGTTTTCATCAGTTATAGGTGATGCAACTTTCTTCAAGAAATTGAAACAAGTTTTCACAAAATTGAAATTATCATATTTATAAAATAATAATCCTAAAATAACTATATGAGTTAAATTCAAAGTGAAAAAATCAAGATTTACACTTATTATTTGAAGCAAATAAAATTGAAATCTATATTTAAATAATCTATAAAAAGATATTCTCTTGAATACAGTGTTTTGAAAAAAACAGCTTAACTGGTTAAAAATTGCATTTCAAGCCCAAGAAATGTTCTATAATATTAAAAGTTTTTGGGCAACCCTATCTTGCATCCATGATGTACTCCATCGATAATTGTAACCCAATAGCTTGAGCGATTGTTTCAATATTTTTCTATAACTTCTGCTCGATTGAACAGAATTGAGAATGAGCCATCCTCATTCATCTTTAATACAATTTGGCCTGATATGAATCCTAACAATGAAAAATAATAAATAATTAGTTAACTAATCTTCATTAATACAATACTCCGTCAATTGGCAAAAAAAGCAAAGCTCATCTGTCTGTAAGAGTCATCCCACATTTTTTGAAAATTGTCAATTTTCATTGAATTTAGCGTCTACAAAAAGATCAATTCCCCAATTCCACGCACGTTTCACTATAGCTGTGATTTACCATACAATACAATGGTGTTAACAGTCATAGTATTTAGTATACATAGTGTTTAGACACAAAATCTTGAAAGCTCAATATAGGCTGAAATTCAAGGAATTAAATAACTTTTCAGTCAAATTTAAGGGGCAAAATCCAACCATCACAATGAAACTGTTTGTAACAGCTAGCTATAAGAGGCAAATAAATGTACCACTACATGCAGGTGACCTTTATATACAGGATTGATTCAACAGAAAATACTATTATTTTTGACATTGCATGAGTGACTGTTATATTTGGTTTGACTCTATTATATATTCAGCTAGCAATAGACTTATATATGCCAAAAGATTAACAAATCTCATCAAGTGTTGGTGCCAAATTTATGTAAGAGTTTGATGTACCTGAACAAAGTTTTTTAGGAAAGATCAAACACTGCTTACTTATCACAGGACTAGTCTATAATTTTAAATATTTACAACTTACAAGCAAGGCCTTTGTTAAAAGCCGTTTTGCTTCAAAAGAAATGATCTGTGTTCTCGCGAAAACAAAAAGGGGCAATGCCATATAACCAATCTTGTTGTCATCTACATTTTACAGATAAACAATAATTATGGTTAATTATTAAGCAGTATAATACCTACTGAGATTATATCCAGAAATCTTCAAAGTATATAAATGAAATGTAAACCAGGATACTTGGAGTGCATTGCATATATAGGTCCACTTAGTTTGAGTACCTCTGGCCTGAAATTTGTTAAAACAGCAATGATGTAGTTGATTGATTTACTTGCATGTTAGATAAGTGGTGGGGGCTTGTCTTTGATGGTTCCAAATGGAATCTTATTCTTTCAGTATCAAAAGTAATTCCTCGATGGCCATTTCAAATCGATTTGAGGTGTATCTAGCTTCATCAGTTCCATACCCTCCTGACAAACCTACAATTATGTTCAGCTATGATTTAGCCAAGTATTCAATACTTTTTTAGCAATCACTCCTGACGATATTGGGATGCGTCCAGACCTTCCACTCTTTTAGTAAATTAATGTTTGGTGATGCCATCCTTTTCATCCGTTTAATTCTGGTTTCCTTCATAAATTTCAACAGCTTTACATGATCTGTTTTTCACATTCCCTCCTTATCTCATCCATCTGTTGGACAGCGGAAAAATCTATACACGTATTGGCCTCTTCTGAATTTTTATCCTGAAGAAGTATAAAACACGATGCTTTTAATCTTTAAACAAACAAACACTGTATAATGGAAACTTTGTACAACAGTCAGCTCTGAGCTTGGAAAATATTGACTATTATAGAGATGACTCTTCGGTAGTAGTTGAATTGAATTGATTTAAAAAATTTTACCATTGTGAACCAACCTTCTATCACAGGTTGCTGGTTTACAGAGCAACCTATACACAGATTTTAACACTGAATACATCAATGGAAGAACCACTTCTATGACTTCCTTCATTTTTCTTTTTGGGGGTAGATTTAAGCTGAACATTATTTATGGGTCTCTTTTTTCCTTTATCATGTCCAAATTGGCGATGTTTTTCCATCAATTTGTTTGCTTTTCTTTGGATGGTTTTACATTTTGTTCTGATTTTTGTTTTGCAAATTGTTCTGAAGGGTAAAAGTTAAAAATGTAAAGTTGAGATCACATCACATGTATATTGCAGGATTGGCCTGGGACAAAACGACAATCTCAGGCATTACGGCATATAAAAAATAAATAGTCTTGAGAAACTACTCTTGATCCTTCACCAGTGAGCTCATTGTCAGCCACTCAGGTTATCACCACACAGAGAATAAAGCTTGGGAACAAATTTGATTGCATTGATGAGAATCTGCTCAGCATAAAATGAAATTAATTCATCGATAAGGGAAGCTAAAAAATTTTCATAGCCAAACTCTTTGCGAAATTTGTCCATACATAAAGAACTTGGAAAAGTAAATTCTTTTTTGCTGCGAAGATGTTGAGGGAGGCAGCCCAATTGGTAGTAGACTGCACAGATTTTATGCTTTACGCGACAACTGCTAATCGGGTTGCATGCTTCGAATTGCTATTTCTTATCACTTGGGTCACTTTCACGGTTGAAGAGAATTGAAAGAAATGACTATTGCATTTGTCTGTAGAAAAAAATCTTTGTATAAAGGTCATTTGTCTATAAGGGGCATTTCCCTAATATTGAACACTATATTGATTGTAGCTCTCACATTTCCTAGTTCGAAAATGACGAATTGCGAGGACAATTCCCTCAACTGGAGAATGCATGGATTAACTGTCCCACACTTCATTCATGATCTTCCTTAGCTACGGTAGAAATCTTGTGATTATTGAAAGGACAGAAATATTTCTGTACTTTCGTAAGCTGGAGCACAAATAGTAGACAAATATAAAATTTAAATTTCATTAAATAAAAATTGTTTTAGTGACTACAGTTAGAGTTATGGCATTTAATAACAGTTGTAAAATACGCGATTTGAAAATGAAAATAGCGTCTTCGGTTCAAAATATTCTACAAAAAATATCAGCAAAGTAAATAAATCTCTTTCCTGTTAATCATATTGATTTTAAACAACTGGTAATTCAACAAGAATTATTGAAAAAACAAAATCCATTATTGTTTGAATTTATTGTAGTTGGTAACTTCTTTGGTGAAGGCTCCAGCAGATCCGGATGAAACCGATTTATCTGATTTATCTGATGCACCGTCAGACCGAGCTCTTAGGAGGAAGGGTATTCTCCTTCTAGCAAATAAAATGATGCAACAAAGCAAACCATTGCATGGAACAATTCTTCGATAATCAACTTGACTAATATCTATTGCCCGATAACACTGTAAATTTTCTTTTGATCGACGAGTATGGCAGGGCTGCTGCCAAGGCGTTTTCTGCACAAGTTGCTTGGTTCTTCATGGTCCTAAAACAGTCGAATACAGAAGAAAATCAGAACCAGTAACTATGTAATTAGAAGTTGGGGAAATCAGGAAGGTTAGTTCAAATTGACACAACAATATGTAGGGTGAAACTGTTGAAACATGGTATTTATTTAATAGCATGTTTGCACTAATAGATAACTTGATAGGTGACAGTTATCATGTCAGATATCGTGCAACAGATTTAAATTTGTAACCATAAATATGAAATATTAAGTAACGGCCTTCACACTGGATTTAAATCAGAATGGCTGAGATGCATTATCTGATTTCTGTTACTACACTTATCATCATCATCATCATCATTTGTACATAAAACCTGATAAGTGATTATAAACTTCAAAGATCAAGTACTGTAACACTTATCATGCAATTATGATGGAATATGGTGCATTCTCTAGGATATCCAAATACGAACAATCAATTCAAACACGAACCGGCAGGCAAAGGATTAAATCCAAATTCTGTTTTGCATTTTTCGCTTGCTTGTTGGATGTAAAAATTTTGTCCCAATTATTCATCACGTATGAGAGTTTATTGTCTGTGGGTAAAAAATGTGTACGATTAAATTTTGATAGAGAACTTTTACTGAATTTACGACTACAGTTAAGTAAAGACCATCATCATTCAAGTGGTATAATAATTTTGGACCCATTGATTGGTCCCTAATACAAACATTCAAAATCACTAGAATTAGTAGAGATAAAACAATAGTTTTAAAATGGTTGATTGTGAAGAGATCTGTTGGTATATTGTATTATATTGTTTTTATACACAGAAGTGTTGATATTGATATCACAAACACTGTCTTGAATCATTCAGATTTTATTATGAAGATTGGTAAAAATGACTTGAAATACTATCTGACATTGTATATTGGATGTAGAACTAAATAGAACGTGTGAATAAACTCTTCAAGGAACTATGATAAGCATATTCATCACACTGTTCCAGTCGCTAGATAAACCAACTGACGGTTAATACGCCTCTAGTGGTTAATTCAATTAGTTGTGATGATCAAGTCTTCAAAAGTAATATTGATCAATAATATGTGTCAACTGTACAAAGTGTTGAATTGTTCTTACGTAGACATGGCTTTCGAGGATGTTCCAGATTCTTTTGCCCAACATCGTAATATATAATGAAATCATTTTCTGACTTCAATCTTTCACAGCAACTATTGAAGTAGCTGTCCACTTCATTTCCTTCTTTCTTGTGTAGTATTCGTCTTACCTCTTCAACCACCTAATACAAAACTACATGAAGTCAAATGCAAGAAAGGATGGAAAATAGAGGAAGGTGCAGAGTCAACACTGTGATACAGAGTGAAATCAGTCTTTATGTATAGTCATTCGGTAAAATCAAACATAAGGCTGAGCCCAACCAACACTGTAAAAGTTGTGTAGAATTTTCCATTCTATGTATACTTCAGTCAAACCTGTTATAACGGTCACCTTTATAAAGCGGCCACCAGTCTGCGATGGTCACATTTGAAATGTCTAAAATAGTAATTTCTATTGAATCAACCATGTATAGAAAGGCCACCTGCACACAGGTTTCACTGCATAGAGCAAACGAATCAATTCATTGGTAAAAAAATAATAACAAACTGAGAACAGAAAAAAATGAAACTGACCTCGACTGGATCTTCGGAGCAAGGATATTCTTCTAGCAATGTTGTTGTTCTTCTGTCAGGAGATGTTGCTCTAAGCCATTTTCGCCGCGAGGAAATTCCTTATTCAAATAAAAATTGATAATTTTTTGGTTAAGGCTTTGCTTTTTTCTATTCTTTCACCAGAGCTTTCTCGTGCCGTAATTGTAAAAGCGCTGTAATTGGTTTTCATCTACTCGGCGATGAAAAATTCTTCAAGAATTTCAATGAAATTTTTACAATGAGGAAAATATCATATCTGTATAATTATGATGTTACAACAAGTATTTAGAATTTTAAAATGAATGATATCAAAATAATAGATTCATTATTCAAAAGCAAGTAAAATAAAAATCTAGTTAAATTATTTATGAATAAATAGTCTGCCGAATACAGTGTTAAGATAAAAATAGCAAATAGCTTGACTGCCTGGAAATTACTCTTCAAGCCAAGAAAATGTTTAATGTAACATTACATGTTTTGGGACAACATATTCCAAATCCATAATTTCGTACTGTCGTACATATAAATCGCAATCCAATAGCTTTAGTGATCGTTTCTTTGTTATCTTCAATTTTTGCTCGATCAAACAGAATGGAAAATGAGACATCCTCATAAATTTTTCAAGATGATTTGACGTAATATGAAATCCTAACAATAAAAAGGAATATTCAAGTTACTAAAAATTGATTCCTATACATTAGAAATTTGGTACTTTGCCTGAAAATTACTTAGGAACTGTAGCTCTTCCTCCAAATTATTCAAGAAACCAACATGTTTTGAATTCTACTTTTAAATAAATTTCAGCCTATTGCATGTGTCTGTAAAGTGAAATATTTGTATAGCCTGAACAAACTTTATTTAGAAAGGATAAAACTTACTTTTTTGAACATTTTTGCTCAACTGCACTAATCTATAATATAGAATATTTTCAACTTACAATGCCTTTATTGAAGTCTGCGTAGTTGCAGAACAGATGATCCGTTTTCTCACAAAAACAAAGAGGGAGTAATGCCGTATGGTACAACCTTGTTATCTACATTTTACAGATACAGAATACTAATTGTTGAGTATCAAGTAGTATAATGAATTGAAGTCTTATATGTTTTTCCTAAATGTAGCGAATAGGAGTGTCATTTGGATAGCTACTGAGTTTATATCCAGAAATCTTTAAAGTATATGTATTTGATTAGTTTACTTGTATGTTGAACAAGGGGGCTTAGCACAGTACGATAGTACAGTAGTACCCGTTTTTGTACCCATAGCTGTAGGTCATAGGGAATGATCTAGAGGAAATCACATTAGCATGCGCTACCATGCATTAGCTCAACCATTCAGGCAATTCCGTGCTCAGCTCTGTTGAAATAGATCTGCAGTGGAATGACTGATATCAGATAACCATTATCCACCACTTGCATTGCTTCTGGCAATAGTAGCCCCCATCCTTCCACAATAGGGAAGGTGTAACAGGGCATTGGTACGGTGATGCAATCTAGATTGATAAACAATTAGCGTTGAACCTAAATCAAGTAAAAGTAACATCAGAAGAAAAGATAATAGATATTAACCTTGAGAGTATTCGTTTAGTAGGTCTTTGAATTTATTGGACCTGGCCAGCCGTATTGATACCTTTTATTTTATTTTTGAAAGTAACTACTCGATGGCCATTTCAAATCGATTTGATGTGACATCTACCTTCATTAATTCCATACCCTCATGCCAGATCTTGTGTTTACGTACGTGATTTGTTTTTTTTTCACATGATTGTGTTTTATCTATCAAAATGTACCAAGTATTGAGATGATTGTGAATATGCCTTGATTATTTCCGATTTGCGTTGAAACATGATAACCTATTTTGATTGGTTGATTGTTTTCAGATTGTCATTGATGTACCACAGCAAAACGCCGACTTGAGGCTTTATGCAGCCTCGCTTGGACACAAAGCAAATCATTCTTTTACACCTAATTGCAAATATGACAGGTGAAAATGAGTTAATTGAATTCAACTGTGTTAGGATGTATGAAGCGGCTTTAGTCTCTGTTAATCGTAACCAACCCCCTGCAATGTCTTCCTCATTTGAAGATTTGCTGTGAAATCATTTTGATGAGTGATTATTTTCTTTGAGCCAGCTGACCTTATCAGTAAATGTTTTGCACTGTGGAAACCCTTATCTTTTATCTAGCCTCCTTATGTTTACCAATATGGTGCAGTTTTATTATTTTTGTATGTTTCCTCTTCCCTACAGATTCGACCATCCACGTTTTGGCGCCATTAAATGCGTTAAAACCATTTCTGCTGTGAAACACAATGAGGAATTAACTGTTGCTTATGGTTACGGATTTGATTCTCATGGAAACACTGAATCGCCGGATTGGTACAAACGCCTGCTAACGTTCAACGGCCCTTCAACCGTCAATTGAATCCTAATTGAACTTTGATGCGAATTTCAGAACAGTATAGAAGCAGAGAACTGGTGTACATTATTTGCTTGCTATGTTATTGTTTATTCAATTGTCCTGACAATTTGTTTACAATTATGAAGTGCTACGTACGTATTGAACTGTCTATTTAAACCTTCGAGTACATCAAGGTTCAGCACGAACGCAGGTGCAAACTATCAACAATGTTTTTGTTAACAACATCGATGTGAATGAAAAGCTTTTATAAAATTGTTTATATTAATTTAACATCTGTTTGTGGTAATTCTATATAACAAACGCGCTTTTTCTACTGTTGTCTCTCGCTCTGTCGGGCCTTGGTTGTATTTCCACTCATTGTATCACTTAATGGAATCGAACTGTCGTAACCATTATTAGCCATGTGATATTATATCAAAATGCTGTCGTTATGTTGCGAGTACATCGTTTTCGCTACGATGCGGTTTCCTAACCAGGGCACAGCTGCACTTTCTACTTGAGTATCTGTTCTTAACAGACATTGTTCGCCTCGCATTCAACTGAGCCGTTTAGTTCGTTGCTTTGTATGTTCAGCGAAGCAAGACTTCATTAAATGTTTGAGACAACATATTCATGGTTTTGTTAGCCTGTTTACTGGAGAGCTGGTCAGTCAATGTTCATTTGATTTCGATTGATGGATGTTTAATCAATTCATTTGCAGTGTTACATGCTATCGTAAACTTTGGTGATCATGGCCAAAGGCAGAGAGCCTATCAATTATGCGCTATCGTTTGATTTGGCAATTTTTATTACATTGAGTTTGTTTATGATTTGCAACTGTCAAAATCCATATGTACCACAAGAAACGTAAGTTATGTTTAACTACGTTGGAATTTCAATATTATTTATGTAGCATTATAATCAATGTTAAGCTATTTGGCTCAACAATGTCTTTACAGTATTTCGGTATCGATTTCCAAATGAACAAGGCGTTATAGAGATGCGATTGAGTAAGCTGTTATATAACCATTTAGTATATATTATGCAACTGTTATTATTGAAGTAGAGAAATAGACACACTTTCCATGTAATAAGCAGAGTCACTTGAAATTCTACGAGGTAGTTAATAGAACGTGACACATTCGCATTGAACTTAATATGTCTAGTAATTGGTTTGACCATAAGAAAGATGAGCGTGAACAGCTGCTAATAGGTCTTTCGAACTGTGTGCTTCACAACAGCGCAAATTAATCGATAACGAAACTACTGGTGTATAGAAGAAGGAAATATCTGCACTGCATATTATACAAGAGTAGGCCGCCGTGTGATATTGCTTACCTCAGATGAGTTGATAAGACCCTCACACTTTTAATTACAGTTGGTTTGATTTTCGATTTATTATCAGAGTAAATTGAAAATAGAAAAAGAAGTTACGCCATTTGCAGTAGATGTCGAAATGAAGCTCAGAAATCCAGCACTGTCTCCGTACCATGAACACTAACGTACTATTCCTTGACGCTTGCGATCTATCAAAGCAGTTCTTGTTTAATACTCTAGATCCACATTGATAAATAAAGAAAACCACGACTAAGATAGCACTTGGTTCTACTTTGTTGAAATAATGATACGATTCGTTCAAATGTAAGCATATGGTGTGACGTAAAAGACTATAGATTATTTTAAGCATTCATTTGTGGATTTGAACAACTTACAACTTATACTAAATTTTGTACAATAGCATAGCAAACTCTCCTATCGAGTTAAACACCTTGAATTTTGAGATTTTTCTCGCCTCAGTCTTATTGCGCTGATGGCCTTGTTACTGCAATTTCAGAGTTGATTTCTGGGCGCAACAAATAGGTCGCAAAGCTTACGATGTGGCAACCAATGTCATGGCAACGGATGAGATAGCAGCGGTATGTATTAATATATTGAATTGACACAGTGTAATCATATATCAAATACTAAATCCCAATTTCATTTCAACCCACAGAACAACTAATTTCAAGTGAAACATACAATTATTACAGATTAGATCTTTTTGTATACGGTGCGAGTACAACTTTTACGAGTTTTCTACACGTATCAAAATTGTATGGAATTACGATACATGGCATGGCAATAACAGACATGTTAATAATTAATCGAATAAACATCTTATATAAACAGTTATATCAATAAGAGTTTATAATTCCGTATACTAATTCCGTCTATCAAAATGAATTGGTATCAAATGCGTGCTCACATTGATATTAACATTTGATATTAACGTTTTTAAAGCTTCATAGTAGTAGTACAGTTAGTACAGTATCAACAAAATAAATAGTAATTATGCTGTATCAGAATATCAATGAAAACAAATTGGTGGCTCATGATAGCAAAACGTGTATACGATTTAGTCCAAGGATAAAATTCATCTTGAAATGTTTTGATGCTATAAGTAATCTAGTTCCGTGGGAAGTAAATTAGAGCAGGTGTATAGTCAGTTTAACTGCTTGGCATCGATTGATGGCATTTCCTATGTGTCTCTCGGCTTATTCGAAGCTAATCCGAAGCTAGTACAAAAAGCATGAAATAATCAATTTTTTAGAATATATACCGAGATCAGCAACAAATGGAGACTTACACAATTTATCTTAGTGTTTATCAAAGTCAAATAGATATCACTAAATTATACTGCAGATAATCACTAATGATAGCTATGAATCCTTTATTGATAATCATTTGAATAAACAGAATCTCGATTGCTGGATTTTTACCACGTGATATTCATGTTGTGATGTGGTCTCCCAGT
>JANVCG010095325.1:0-15198 GCA_025505365.1 Haliclystus inabai
TACATTTTGAATTTGTAGCACATATGTAATTATGGATATTTAGATCAAGCAATAGTATTTAACAATTCTTTTTTCGATAGTCCGAAACGTCAAATAAATGCTCCTCTATCACTTATGATTTTATCCCAATATTTCTTTCGTTTTGGTATTTTAAAATCAACTCCATATTCTTGTTTAGGATTAGGTAGTGTAACGTAATGTGTAATTATGCTGTATTTATTAGTAAGGTACTTGCACTAAGGAAAGACATACGTTTGCAAAAGATATTTGGATCTTTATTTTAAGAAATTCTACGGGTAATCAGGTGTCTATTAATTAGCAAACGTACCTTGATTTTGTTATTTTAAACTATTTAATATCAGCCAAAATACAGAACAACAATTTTAATTTTTGAAGATCTCCTAACTGATAAATACAACATATTATTTCAATCAATTCGGATTATATTTTTTACAGTTAGATTTTGCAGTGTCATACTTATTGACAGCAGAACTAAAGTTATTACGTATAAATTATCATTTGTCGTATCTTCAAATTGATAAGATCGTATAAGTAGCTCGTAAATATTTAATAAAGTATAGAATTATTAAGTTGTTTATTTGAATTCCCTAAAAGTGAAGTGCGTTACCTATTTTCAAATTGACTCATAATGACAGCTCTTGTACTATTTATTACAATTTTTCTGCCCCCAAGCAGATTTTTATTTCATTTCCCACATACCCTCCTTCTTATCGGTCAGAAGAATTTGTATACTGGATAAAGCACGGCTCCAGCAATTAATAAAGACGGGGGCGTTTGTGGGGCTAAATGTATTGTTTATCTTTCATTACTATTTAATGTATTTGTTGACACAATCCTTTATTTTGTAGAATGTTTTGCTTACAAACCAGAAGCTTAGCCAACTTTTACACGAGGAACTTCTACCATAAGTATGAAGTAAACATTAGTTTTCTTCAAGATCTTCAAAGAATTTAATTCATCATAATTCTACATTTATATACAATAAAAGTAAAGAATAAATCTCACGTTACTTATTATTACTCATAACCTGTGACGTTGTCAAATATTAAAATAGACTTTATTACGGCAATATAACAACATTAGAAATCACTTCGAAATAATTAAACTCACAAAATTCGGTATTTATGGTTAAATTTCATTGAAACCACATAAATTGTTTACTGACAAAAAGCTATGTTTGATGATCTCGATTTGAACTTTTCCAGCTTGAAAATTGATGAAAATCACATTAACATCGATGACTTTAATCCTAAATGTTCCCACTTTGTCGAAAAAATAAGACAGTACAGGATTTTTCAAGCAGAAAGACCAATCATACAATAATCAGTTATAATTTGTAACAGTCAAAAGGGATCATGCAATCTTAGTTCAACAAACAAGCTTTTATAAAAAGCAGGTGTGTTTTTTCAAATGGTAAAATCGATCTTCAATTTGACGTAAAGTATAAACCAGGTGATTGTCAGTAAGTATACTAGCACAAAAAACAAGAATATATGCTCCATCGTCGGCTTGTATATTGTTATTTTAAGGTTTGACAATAAGCAGCTTCTATATATAACAATCAAATAAATAACAATTAGTAGATAATAGTTATGTGTATATGTTACAATTACCGCACTACCCACATATGAACTCTCGCCAACGCTTGAACCATTGCATTGAAATTAATGTAGATTTTTCAGTGAGTTTAATGCATTTGCTTGAATTTGGTTGTATGAAATACATTTTTTTTCTATTTGAGATCAAATTTCTTAATGCTCTACTGTAAATAGATTTTGAATTCAATCACTCAAAGTTGATTCAAATTGAAAAAGATTTGTGAAAATTGACAAACTTTAGAAAATGTCCGATTTGGGTAAAATTGGCTCACGCCATGTAAGGACTTGGCAATACATTCGAGATAAGCTTCATAACAAAAGATGAGTGAAATATTATAGCAAATTTGTATTGCGGAAATACCTCATGATTAATCAGAGATTTTTTGTATAACAAAAATAAATTATAAAGAGCCATTAAAATAAGAAAGTAACCTGACATAATAAAGGGCATGTTGAATGAATAAAAGTTTATTTTCTTTAACGAGTAGATCAAATTAATGCTGTAGCACCATCAATCATACTTTTATTATCACTCAACAAAACTAATTCAAAACATCACTCATTTACCAGGTGTGCTTTGCAGCACAATTCTAAATTTGTGTTTATTGGCTGAAACCCTAGGTTATACAATACACTGACAAAGTATCCATTATATTCACCTAACCACGTGTACCTTTAAGACAAAAGCTCATGAATATAAAACCGAGGTGCTCTATTGCGTTGCAAGTTGAATAGCTCACGACAAAAATAGTCATTACACACTGAATTTATTCGTTTTGTTTTTTATGACTTGCATTGATGTAAACAGATGAAAGCGTAAACATCAAACGCTGTTTTAAGAATACCTGTTCCACGATTAATGCTTCCCGTATCAATTTTCATTAAACTCGAATTTTACAAATCATAATTTGGAATCTACTGATGCTATTGTAATTTTGTTATACGTTGAACAATACCTACATGTTTGAATACATGATATTTTTATGTACATCGAAGTAAGACTTCATTTTTATAGCGGTGCCAGTATAAGGTAAGAGAATAGATAACCTCAATATATTTTAAAAAATGGTAAACCTTTTAATAAAAGTACTTGCTCATATTGTGAAATATAAAATTTGAACGTATTTTATGAATGTTTGAGGTTGTGGAAGCAAAATTCGCGTTTGGTTGGTGAAATTCTAGGCAATATTCAGGATTTGACGTTGCTCGATCGATGCCTTGGAAAAAGTATGAATGGTCTTAACTGAAATCTAGTGTAATGTTTATCTGTAGAAACATATTAAATTGACATTGAGATTCAAAAATCTCGTATGGCAACTAAAACATTTTCAAGGCCAACTCACCACTGCAGTATAAAATAGTACAATGAAGAATTTGATTTATCAAACGAGAAAAGATCGATATATTTCCATAAAAGCCTAAATTTCGATATCCAATAAAGTTCAAATGACTATATTAGAATAGGGTTATGGTCTTTTTAATAGATTAATTTTCCTTAAACAGGTCAGTTGGGTTGCAATGTGTTTATTTTTTCGTTTCTTTTTCAAATGCAATATCTTTATCAAACGTTTAAAAGACCATATGTGTTCATTATTTACTTTCTTGTGTGACAAATATAATGGAAACATCGCTGTGGCATGACAGATATTATCGTTGTCTTTTCTTGATGAATAGTTTATTACTTTCCGTCGGGCTAAATTCTACCGTAAGAAATTAAGACAGTTTGGATGTATTGGTTAATATTATTTAACATATTGAAAATTTAATAAGAAGGCTGAGTTGAAAATGATATTAAAAACTTGTTTAAAATTTGGTTTTGCTTGTCAGTATTTTATTGCCGATTGTCAATAGTTTGTTGTTTCAATAAGGGTTCAGAATAACTGTTTTTTGCGATGAACTTTTCTAATGTCTGTAAACACCTGTCTGCCAATTAGCTAGTGAGCACAATCATTGGTGAGAGGAGCTGTTTCAAATTAATATATACCACTTTCTTCTTAACCAACATCTATTTGTTACTGTTGCCTAATTAAATTTGTTTTCTTAAGGGATTATAATTCTTCAAGCCTTGTTTTTTGCAGGTGATAATTGTCATGAAAGCTAATGATTGAGTCATGGTTTTAGTTTTGGCGGGTATTGTCAAAGTTACGAAATCCAACATCTTAAACTCAATCATCTGCCGTAAAAAGAAACGAAATCAACAGTGTTAAGAACCACACAAGACTGACAACGCAGGTCGGAATAAAAAACCAGATGTTCTATTTCAGTGATGGATCTACGACTTTCAAGTAAACATATCCTGGCCACTTGAACGAATAAAATCATGAAGACGACAGAGAAAGTACTATTTATCATGATATGGGCAATACAAAATACATGTAAGTACACTCTCATGTTTTAAAAACACTTAATGATATATGTAGCTGTAGATATTAGTATCACTAATTGCTCAGACAGAAATGTTATAGTTAATTGGGCATTTTCAATTAATTTTCACTTGAATATTAATGATAGGCGTAGGTTTTGTAAATGCTTATGTATATTAGCAAGTTTGGTTTAATTTATAATTGATTATGTAGTAAATATAGAAAATCTCCTAAAGCATCTCAAAATAAGAAATTATTCGAAGTCTTACAAAAACAGGCTTGTAAATAACATGCTATTTTTGGCTTGTATTTATCAGATGCTGCCATCAACTATCGCTATTGCAAAGAACAATTATCCGTAGCATGGTGGGATTACCCCCCTTATGCCCACCAAGGCCCCAATGGCACGGCAGATGGTATTTTACCGGCTGTTTTGAATGACATGATTAACAGTTGCTGTTCTAGGAGACCCAATGTTTCATTTGATATTATGCTAATGACTCAAGACGAAGCTGTCGAAGAAGTATCAAACGGGACCGCAGATATTGTTTTACCCATCAATGGTTTATCAACAAAATCGTCATTTTTAAATCTACCCTACGTTCCTGTTGGTGAGTGACTTTTATCTTTTAAAATCATTTATCTATTTCTTTTATCCTAATCGAAATTTGTGTTGATCAGATTTCAGTCTCACCAGAAATGGTGCCACGTACTTAACATGATTAAAATACACGCTGGTGTTATATACGACAATGATAGATCGGATTCAAAGTGTATGAGAAATAAGTTTTCAAACTGTAATAAATCAGTGTTGAACCGTCATTCAGAATCATGCCGCAAAAGGAAGGATGCATAAATTCATAGCTTGAAACTTTGAAATTTTTCGAAATATTCTTGTTCGCGACTTTTCTCGATTCCATTTATGTCTGAATAGATAATAGAATTTGGGTGAAACATCAATAGATAATGTTTTGTTTGGCTTAATGTGAGTTACAAACGTTTATAATTATAATTGCAATCAGATAGATGGTGAGGCGCTATTTTGAAAATCTAATAGAATTCATTTTCGGCTGACAAAGTAAACATCAGGTATAATTCCCCGAATCAAATATCAATATCTTTAAAATGGTAATTGCCCTATTTGTAAATTGTTATGATGAGACATAAATTGTATATGCTTTACTCCGATAGCAAAATACAGTGAAATTTTCTTGGAAAATTTTTTTATTTGACTCTTAAAATTAGAATACAAAACACAATCGAAAGTAAAATTTTTCTTAAAGTTGCTGGTGATTTTCTTTCACGTGAAAAGAGAATTAGAGACGAGAACCACATTAAACGACAAGACGATAAGATCAAACGTATTGTACAGAAAAAGTTTGAAACGCCAAAATTAATCCGGTTTGCAAGACCTACATTCAAAGCACAAATCTGCTTTGATTAATCGTATTTTAAAAATAATATGACACGTAGAACGCTTCAAGATGCTGGAGAAAAACTTGAAATAAGAATAATTGTCTTCTATTGATCGTACCAAAGTAATATTATTGTGAAGTTTCTCTTGTCGAAAAAAAACTAAATAACGAATTCACCAAGCAAGATAAATCGTATTTTCACAGTAGCAAGATATCCTAAGGACCAGGTTTGTCAGTCTGATGCAATTATAAAGGCCTCTGTTGTTTTCGGATGCACAAGCGCTGTTCTATTCATTATATCATACATCTCATAGAATCTTTCCCTTTGAGGGTGTTTCTTGTGCATTTCTTTCGATCAGCCAATTAATTTACTTTTGTATATATTTGTTGAAAATCACACATGCTTTTTTTCGATTTTGGATAATTAATTATTTATTACATATAGATCTGCTGTTGTTGTTCAATGAATAATTAATGCTACAATATTTAGCTTAGACGGATTAAAATCATAAAACCTTCAAACAATTGCTTTTGAAATGATGCACTATAGCGCTGGTATAAAATATTCAAATTCGAGTGCTTATTCAAACGGTCTGTGCATCAACGAAAACCTGTCTGTGCCCTCTCTTGCTAATCTTTTTGTCATTACTAAATACAGTATGGAGTGATAATGAATTCGTTAAATAATTTACATGGACTTATTTCTATAGCATGGCTCTCGGAAATCAGCCTGGGGTGGGGGTAGTTCTGTGTAGCCAATATTACAGTAGCCTGCGTGCAGACTAAAGCGTTTTTTAAGCAATTATAAATTTACAGATTTATTAAGAAACATTTTAGTCTGAACGCAGGCTAATATACGGTGATGTACTACCATATAAGCGTATATCTACCAGAAAACGTCAGCTATTTTTGGTGTGCAAAATTTGATACAATAAAAATAGTCGACCTCATGGCTGGAAATCTTATTCTGCAATTATTGCAAAGCGTGCACTTTCAGGGTATGGAAGAAGTTTGGAGAATGGTATACACACCAGAAGAAATACTGAAGCACCGTCAGGAACTCAGAACTCTCGAGCCCATCTACTATCAAATATTTGTATTGATCCCTTTTTCCACGCACCAAATTGGGTATGGCCTTGTTAGGGAAAATAGCTACACTATATTGGTAATAGGAGATTTTTGAGAATTCAGTTGGTACAAGTATAGCGTACTCATTGAAAAAGACAGGCTACAGGGATCCGTGTAATTATTTTCAGCTAAAACACACCGCGCAATTTTCCAATTTGCTGAAATCAATGGTATCAGCTGGAAAACGATAATCCCAAAGATAATAGAACGAAAGAAGCTACTTTGTTAAAGAATATGTAATTAGGTATAATTTTAACAGGGTATGCTCAATATAGTAAGAGTATAGTCGAATTTTGTTAACACTATTTCAGAGATTTATAAAACTCAGATACAAAATCTCAATCTCTTCCATAAGAGAAAATGTTGCAAAAATCTTACTAGGTGTTTGCGTACCAATATTGACAAACCATGATAAAATTGCAGACACTTGGACAGGTTTAGCGCATACACGTCGGAGGTTTGATAAAAGGAATATGTTTGGGCCTGTACATTCATGCAAGTGTAGAAAATACAACAACTCTCGCTTCTCTTTTCAATTTTAAAGAGTCTAAAATGACCAGCAGCCTTCGTATTGTTTTTGTTGTGAACACGGCTGACGTGATGACGCTCTTTTCCGGAAATGGCATTGTTAATAGTTGGGGAAACAATGGATTTGACGTCACTTCATGAAATCGAGTTTGAAATCTGGCCCCAGATTTCAAACATTTTTGCAAATACAAGGCTGCTGGTCATTTTAGACTCTTTAATATAATAGAGTTAGAAAGCTTCTTACAGCTGCTAACGATTCATCCTTGTTCTTCTTTATCATCAGTTAGCTCACCTGGGGTAGCATTTATAGTCTCTTCGTTTGGAAACACAGGACAAGTAATATTAGATGCTGTGTCTTCATCTTGGCCGTTACTCGTGCTCGTTCTTATCACGGTCACAATCGCTGGCACTTTATTCTGGTTAATAGTAAGTTGATTATTTCACTTTAACGTAAGAAGTAATTGACATCTGTTATCAAAATCAAGGTTATATATACTCGAATACAAAGTTTGACAGGACTTTATCACCAGCATACGAAGTAATCAACGTTCAACTTGACATAAGTTTAGGTAGATACGAGATCCTCTTTGTATGAAATAAAACAAATTACAAGGCTGGTTTTTGATGTGAATTAAAACCATTTATTTATAGAATCGGAGAGGCCATAAAAATCTCAATCCAAATCGTTCTTTGACATTCAAGATTTATAGATACATTTGAATGCTATATAAATCACATAATTGAAAAAATCTTGCTTTCTTGAACCAACAGAAACTTGCTCAAAAATTGGTTTGATGATGAGCTTATTTCAATGAAATCTATGCCATTTTTAAAGCATATTTCTGGAGATTCTTTTATATGAACGTTCTTTATTCAAATAAAATTTATTTTATTTCAATTTTTAATCACAGTTCTAAATTTGCTTTTTAGGAGTTCGTAGTTTGGCCTTCGCGCCCTGGAAGCTATCAGTTTTACAAAGGAATTCCTGAAGGAATTTGGTGGGCTTTTATTACAATGACAACTGTGGGGTAAATTTTTATTTGCAACATGATTTACAAAAGAACAGATGTTCCTAGGCACAGTATAGCTTTCACTTACCATCATTAAAATCAACGTATGGATTTCGGTATTATCAAATTTCATAACACAATGCATTCAAAGCGGAGAGCAAACTTACAAACAGAAATTCCAATTCTTGATATCGTCACATGTACTCAACTTATTTAATCGTCATTGATCTCGTTAAAGAAAACAATCAAATATATCAACCTTCAAAAATGAAATTATTCAAGTTGGTGATAAAGCCAGAACAGCTTCTGAATGCTGAGATAAGTTAATTTGACTGCGTTCCTGGGATTTTTGACGGTTTATGTCACATTAACATCGCATTAATTAGCATGCTTGGTAAAAACGAACGGTGACATTTTTATCTCATTATCTTAATTTAAAACTTTTAGGTATGGTGATATATTTCCACGTTCAACACCTGGCAGAGTTTTGACGACTGCTTGGATTATCCTTGGTACTGTCATGTGCACAACTTTTACAGCTTTGGTGACGTCTATTCTCACATCAGTTTGCCTTTCCCAGCAAGTAGCATTACATGGAACTACGGTACATTATAATGTGAAGTAATCATATGACATTCTACACATCCAAGCTATCCAAAATACAGTATATATTGCCTACGGGATTATGTTTCAGATTGATTAATAAGAAATTAATGTACTATACGATTAACGCATTAGTCGACATGAAGGGTTGGGGTGGAGGAAGTAAGGAGCTATAAAAACCTGTACTGCATGGCCGTTCCTCAATTTCTTCTTGAGTTATATCTATTGGTGCTATGTGATCATGGCTCTCGGATGTGAACTGTTTGATTTATATCTCTACATTCACAAACTCAGGTTTTAATGTTTTTATTTAGGAGTGTCATTGACTGTGTCTCGTTATCACAAACGGAATTAGTTTCTAAATTTTCCTATTTGATGAATGGCTAGAGATAATATTTTCCTGTTCAAGATGGCATTCAGATTTTTAGATTTTAATGAAAAAAAGATTTGTACAAATTTTATTACATTCTAGATCAGTGTGTTCTAAGTTGAGTTATTTTATTAATTTCTTCCAGGTTGGTGTTATAGCGGGCAGTGAAGAATACAACATATGTGTACAACGCAATGCATTGCCAATAAGTACGTAAATTGAACGATAATATCGATATGAGTGTTAACAATGATATTCAATAGATGGCAGCAAGGGTGCTATCAAACAGGTTTTTGTAGCTAATCCGATTGTCTATAAAATCCTCATTTATATTGAAAAATGGATGCAACGTGTTACAGGAGCTATAATCCTCAATAAGGCACAATTTTCATCATCTATTCTTAATTAACAGCAATAAGTTATTATTTGTAAAATGAAATCGTTTGGTCAATTTGAAATTGTGGGTGAACCAGATGTATATCAACCTCATTTTGTTTTTGAATTGTGTAACCACCCTGAACAATTATTAGTTGATCGAATGTTGTTGATGAGATCTTGATATCAATTACCATGATATCCTTAAGATATAACAAACAGGGTCATCTATTTACAAGAGTTGGGACACTCTTTGATGTGCCGCTCCATCTTTCATTGGATAATTGTAAGTCATGTGATACATGGACGCCATTTTCGGGCCAGAAAACCGGAATCGAACTTTCAGATAATTCATTCGAAAATGTGCACGCCATTTCATTAGCAAACCACGAAAAACCATAGCTTTCTTCTGCCTTTCTCCATTTCATTGGCCCGAAAATGGCGTCCACAAGTGCGTTCAAAAATGTGTGTGTCCCAACACTTATAAATACATGGCTCTGATAACAAATTTTACAGACTCATTTGTCATCAAGATAAAAAATCATTATTACCCTCTCGATTTCAAATTGAATTCAGTAAAACTGTAAGCATATAGCATGGAAGGCAACCAATGACAAAACTTTCATACCATGCGTGCAATTGTTTTGCGTGATTTACAGCAAATAAATTAACCAGTTCTGTTATAAAAGACTTCATATGGACGGCTATACGGAGTCACATTTTGGCCGTAAGGACAATGGTAAGACCAAAACTAATGTCGTACTTCATCGTAAAGATGTCTTTGTTTGCAGAGCTGATAACATGGAATTACATTTTTTTCGTCATTTTCATGAAATCAAGTTTGGTTATCCAATTTCTATTAAATATTCTCATATAACACAGCATATATCAAATTTCTATCGTAGAATTCGAGAAAATGCTTCAATCTTCAATATTTATTACAATCGAAATTGCTTGATACCCCCTCACTTGATTAGAGAAAAAGTGGGATATTAAGTACGGTGGGACACTAGAAAAAGGATATTAAGAAAATTCGACTGTATTTTATCAATGTGAATATATACTTGCTACACGATAACGACATTGTTTTACCCTCTTCGCTCTAGCTATGACGTCACTTGAAGACATGGCAGAGTCCCTTCGCGTTCAATCGGTTGACGGTGCAATGGTCGATTCCTACGTAGTTGGCCACCACCAAGATCTATTCGCTAAATATAGAGTGCAAGATATTGTAAATCATCCTTTCTCTTACGGCGTGGTTTTACGACCAAGTGTAATGCATTTGCAAAGGTGTTTTAACCGTTTTGTAACTGAAAGGAAGGATGAAGTTTATAAACGAACAGCTGCTAGAGTGAGGCCTTTGAAGGTAAACCAGAGTGTCAATTTTACATAGCTATTGAAAGATATTTTGTATCAGCTAGAAAATATTTCAAGTGAAGAACTTGCACGCCGACAAGGGACGGGTTTAACTCGTCATTTTCGGGGTCATTTGATGGGTGTATAAACCAATGGCATGCATCGATCGCTGTCAATGACTTTTCGGAAATGTTTACTCGCCGTTATAGTTTTTCAACTCATTGCTTTGCATCAAAATTTCCTAGTAAAACTGGATAGCTATAGCGCAGGTAACTGGACCCTAAATCACGTACTCATCTCAAGGCAACCAAATGGATTTGAGAAAGAGATTGTTTGGGAAAAGTCAATCGGTCTTTAAGATTTACTGTACCAATAAATTTAGAATTTTGCATAAATTGAAACTTTTATCATTTATTATTATGATTTATTAATTATTCAATTGATTTTAGTATGATTTTAAGAATGATCTTGTGTTTCATTTCAGACTAATGGAAAATCATCCGCGCAAGAGAGATCTTCTGGTCTGATTGATATTACATCAAAATCATTCTACATGCCAATGATAGCCATTTTAGGAACATTATTTATAGCTATTGCATTTGGCTTTGTGAGAGAGAAAGTTCTCAAAAGAAATATTCACCTTAGATTTGGTAAGTACCTCAAATACCATGTATTGTCCAATTTCAAGGGAGATTCTTCATCTCATTTTCTTCAAATTTCTCTTCTACTCCACCTCCGTTTGGTTTAAAACTGCAAAACTCCAATGCTCCCAGTTTTGCTTCAGATTACCAACCCCATCTTATACCAACTTGTCATGCAACTTGTTGTGCTGGTAACGTATGTTTGAACTTTGCATCAAACTCTTTGATGATCCCAGCGAATTTTCCCTTGTTCTGGATCGACTTTATTGATAAATTGTACGACTTAAATATACCTATTTAGTAAATTTTGAAAAATACAATAAAAATACCCACCCGATTGGTCTATCAGCATTCGATCTATGCAGATCTATTGATTGCCTGAGATTGATTTTCAAAATGTACAACTGAAACAAACATTGCGAATGAAAGATTTGCGTGCTAGCTTCACTGGGATCTATTCGATTACGTCTTCACTTCAGCATAGGATATGGAGTAGCAACAGAATTTTATCTAAAACGAACTAGTGTGCGTATTAATACGTCATCCCCTCCTGCCAACCAGACTGCTAGAAAATAGAAAACTCGTCTGTCATTGGTGATGGATAAATGCTGTGTATGAGCACCACCTTTTTGTAAAAGTCATTTTAAATGTCCTTCGCTAAGCTTTTGGTGGACACAGGAACACGAGGAATAAGTCATAAGATTTTTTACCCTTAGTTCTGACGAAACAACACGATAGAAAATATTTCTCCATCCGAAAACAGCAAAGGGCACTACTATACATGTGGTTCGATTTCTCAAAAATCTGCTGTGTAAATTACCCCAAGGAGGCGTAGCTTCATTCAGCAACTATATACGAGGATGTGCCGGCTTTATAAGCCATGTCGTTTTCGTAGCTTCTTCATAAATTGATATTCGACTGATATGAATTCTAAAGATTCCCTGCATAAAATAAATGTTGAAAATTGAGCACCTTCGTAAAAAAATAACCATGAACCTTCCAAGAAACTGAAGGTATATCCTCTTTTGAAGATTTTCTCACGATTCAGCAGAAAATTTGGGTTTCAAAAGACAAAGTTGAGTCATGATCCACTTTGGTTTATTGTCATAACAGAAAATATAAGAAGTATTCTCCATGTACTTGGTAGCTTTGTTTTGATGGGTATCTTTGTCTATACATCTCTGGTACTAATGAATTTTATTATTTTGTTGCACAGGACCTAGGGCACCGTACGGTGAATGCTCTGCATTAGAGCAACTTAAATCTCAACATCGAACTGAAATGAGAAACGTTATGATAGAATTATCTAAAGATATAAATAAAGTTCGAAGCTGTTGCTATGATACCATAAGAGCACGAATGGCTTCTTATCGAATGAAAGAATTCTATGGTGGTAGAGGAGAAGAGGAATTCATGCAGCTGAATGGTACAAAGACTTTATAAGTATAATTGTTTTTACAGAATTTTAATATAAGGACTTTACTTGAAATTTGAAAAAGTTATTTTCTATTTATTTTACTTCAAAGGATATGCTAATATACATTTAACATCCTTCTACACAATACGTATGCATGTAAAACAAAGAAGTATTGACCTCATATAATGATTATGTATAGTGTTAATAGTTGTAACAAAGAAAGTATTTTTGCAGTGTCGATAACTTTTTATTAGCTAATGATGACATATTTTGTGAAGAAAACAAACTATAAGTATGGAATAACAATATTACTTATTTAGATTCACTTTGTTTCCACGAAAATCAACGATCGGGCCAAGCCTGAGTGAGCACTATATGTTTCATCTTTCTTGTCGCTGAGTTACAGTGAATTTTATTCACGTAGCGTAGTAAAGTAGTGAACTTTTTGAAAATCAAATTCAAGCATGATTCGACGCAGAAGAATATCCTTAAATAGTGACCTTGACCCACAACCAGTAGACCAGAGTATATTCATGCCTTTTCTTTGATTTTGATTTCCCATGCCCTAATATGCCAACAACTCAATCTGTATCTACCAAACAAGATGATTAACGAATACTAAGGAATAATAACAATGGCAACACAGTCTGTGGATGCACTTACTTTACTTAAGCTTTTTCCAAAAGACTAAGCCTTCGAAGTAAGGTAGCCAGTCGTAAGTATATAAAAGGAAGAGCGGATTGTGAAACACTTTCAATTATCCAACAGATGAAATATATAGGTAACAAATTATTATGGTACGTTTCTGATCAACAATGGATGATAGTTCTTTAAATAGCTTGTGGTCTGTCATATTCCCGGTCATATTTCAAGTGTCTTATGACTATAGTCCTTCGTGGAAAGAGATTATCAATGCTTGCATTTCGTACTGACAGGATTTAATCGTATATACCAAGGTAAAGACTTCAATTGGACTTTTTAACGGCTCACAATACAAACTCATAGTGCTCTTCAAACCCAAGATGACGCGAAAGGCTTATAGTAACGATTTGTCACCAACTGAGGGCAAGTATCAAAGGATCCCACTACTGACAAAGGTGTATATATACCTCATAGTTAGACAATGGGTTGCAGGAAGATGCACCTGTGATTCTGTGAATAGTATAATTTGTACTATACCAATGTTGCATTATGAAATTAAATGCCCTCCAATGTTACCTACGCACAGTGAGCAGCTGTTGACATGTCACGTCTTCTTCTCGTGTTTCTTGATGATTGTTTACAATGCCATGTTTCTCCACAATTTTCGTTCTACTCTGGGATGTATCAGCTTATTTGAAGTTATATATCCTTCGAAAAACACAGCCAAAGCTAATGCTAACTTTTTTCAATATCTTTTGTACAGTATTATCACGAGGCATTTAATATCTAAAGACAATTTCATTGAAATTGCCCATAGAATTATATCCTTGCAGTTTATGTTGGTCTTGTGGATTGATTATTTATTGCACCTCGAATTATGTATTACGTAGCCCTCATACGTATCTAGTTTCATCATGTTCAGCTATTCTGCTATATACGCCATTCCATGATGACGAATCTTTCATTTCTGTACGTTGTTTTTTTGGCATGTTGCCTTCATTAACAAAATGGCTAACGTCAATCTACTTCAAAAAATATATTTTTATAACAACGTAATTGATCAGAACATTAATGCTTAGATTGCAGAAAAATCATCAATTAGCAATCAAGATCATCTTGGGGCTCGAATTTTTACGTCAAACTTTGAGATAAAAATGCAGCTTTTGATAGACGAAAAATACTAATAAGTGTAAGATATCTTGATAATGTATCATCAGCGACGATAATCGAGTTTAATAAATGCCATGTCAAAATCAATTAACTTGCAGTCCTATAGAAAGTTCAAAGAAAATGAGATTCTAGGTTGGCAAATGACATAAGCAAAATTTCGAGGGAGGGATTTTTGTTTTGAGGCTCAAGTCCTGAAATATTTGAGAACAATGGGGCTCAACCAAAAATGATTGTTCCTGATGAAAAGACAATGCTGCAGACAGATCTTCTTTTACAAAAATTGAAAATCACTTTCTCATTAAAATATATGCATAATATTTGGGAAATCAGATACTAAGTTTAGGGACATTTAGACTGTACAGGAGATGTGGACAGGTGATTGTGATATTTCATAACTCCCTAGCTCCAACATTATCCTCAGATGTCCTGATGTTTAATGGGAGTGAAGTGACCAAAGGGAGGTCGAAGGATGATGGCCCCGGGCGCGATTCGGCAGAAAGTTTGTAGTTGCGTCCATGGCAGCCATTATGGTATATTACGTCATGCATTTGGACGCTTGCA
>JANVCG010095435.1:0-32915 GCA_025505365.1 Haliclystus inabai
TGGTCACTTACTTTCAACTCTTCAACAGCCGTGGCTTAGTCCAAGTAAGTTGATGTCTTTCCCTCAAGCTATTCAACGACACACCAATGCACTGTATAATTATTGGGGGTTTATTGATGGTACCATTCGCGCAATGACTCAAGTATGAAATAGCAAGTGCAATACATATATCAAAATGCAGCAGCAAAACTAGCGAACATCAAAGACCGCGCGCCTTTGTTCTACTTTGGAAGTTGAATGCACCGTCTCGTCAAATTTACCCTGCAATCGGGAACCTGTCACTACGAAAATTGATGGATGTGGTAACTTGAAAGGTCTTATTTTTGTATTTTTATTGGTTCCAAGCCAATTTGTGACAAACTAGAGGATGATGAAGTGATTCAGTATGTCATAAAAATATTGTTGAGTGAGGTTAGTAAATTATTTATACTTATAATAATATAAATTTGGACTCCTTCATGTCAATAAAATTCCGTGTTGTATTGGTTGTTCTGGATTTGGAAATAAAATGTTCCTTGTCTATTGATTTGCTTTCTGAATAAGTTGCTGGACATCATCTCAGTAGCAATAACAACATTGTATTATATTCAGAATTTATTTGAAATAGTATTTGCTTATTTTTCTAGGCTGAAAATCAAATTTGACATTGAACCTATTTCCAAGGCGCCAAATTGTTGCTGGCTTTAAATGCACAATGAGACGTGGCATTCAAACTTAAAAAATTCATCTTCTCAGTCAAATTATTACACAAAGTTTTCATTAAACATTATGATACTATTATCAAGAACTGGATTAACTTTACCCTTGGTTTCTTCGGAAAAGTAAAAGCCAGTTGTAGTAACATAAACAGCGACGAAATGATCTTCACTTAGCACACGCGGATGGAAAATACTGAATTTACCCAAAGCCTTTGAGGACGGACCAAAGAATACAACACTATCCAATACATTTATGGCTATTCTATTAAATAGAACTTATTGATAGATAAAGATCGACAAAGGTTTAGAAGAAGAAGTGTACTTTGAAAGGCTAAAATCAACTGCAGAACACTGCTTGGTGGACACATGGTCAGACGCTGTTTGAACATGAGGGGTAAATAATGTAGAGAATACTGACACCATTTGCTTGCTACCCAATTTTGTAAATTCTTATTTAGATTATGATTTATGTTTCTTAGAAACATTTGAGCTAATGTATCATTAGTTTAATTATAATTGGAAGACATTTTTACATTGCTGCTGATCTTGCCGGCTCATAAAACAACACGCAAATCGCGACAAGCAGTTGTTTTTCAGTTCTCTGATCTAATTTCCACCTAGCAATTGTTTTGAAATTGTACTTTAATTAATGCTTTGAATTCTTTTCAATTCAAAGTTTCACATTCTTGCTGTATTTAGATGCACTTGCACTAGCTTGAGTTTATTCAAAATAAAGATAATTTCAAGTAGTTTGTGTTTTGATCTTTTTCGCAAAGCTCAAGTACACGGGCAGACGTTGTTTCTATGATAAACTGGAAATGCAAGTTCATTGATAATTATTCCCATATTTTATTAGCAATAAACTGTCTACGGCATGTTATTTCTCAAAGCAAAGTTGCAAAGAATAACACGACACTCCAAGCCCACTCTGAGACTCTGTTTGCATAGCGTGGACTTGGAATATAGTTTTTACAGTATACGCGATTCTCAAATGACATTTTACTTGGTAATGTATTGTTGATTTTGGTTTTACACATGATTTTGTGGTATTTGAAATGAAAACACTCCTATGTATTTTTTTAAATTTCTCATGTGGAACAAACAACACATAACTCAAATCTACTACCAAACACTGTTGGTAGGGTGAATCTAAAATGTAACTTTTATTCAGTAGCTATTTTTCGATTTCATTTTACTTTCGATTTTATGATTATATATGCATTCCAATAGATGTTTCCATAGTCAAATATAATCTTATAATAGTGGGGAAGGGAAGTAACATGCAAAGTTATCAATTTGTACTACAAGGAAATGTTACCCTAAGAATATTTTATGTGTTTGTGTTGTATTTTTCCATTATGTTGCAAGACTCTACCCTATCTGTAAGATTCATCAATACAGTATACATGTTCTAATTGTTGGTAATTTTAACAACTTTTTTCTGTTCTCATTATTTTATTATTATAAACACTTAAGACATGTGTAATTAAATACTTTGAAAAGATAATTAGCAAATAATGTTTGTTATTGATAATCCTCATCCAGGTTTCTATGCTGTTGATAGGGGATATTAGATTGTGGAGGGTGAGCTATAGGGTTATAATGGTATTGCACACTCAAAGTTGCATTTGGTTGCTGGGCGGGTGGTGCTTGTGTCTGTTGGTCTTGCCTAGTCATGTATGGTTGACCGAAGGCTGCATTGCTCATTGGCTGTGACATTTGTGGTGATGATGGTGGTACTTGTGTTAACGCCATTGCTATCATTTTTAAAGACTCTGTGATACCGGGTCATACAGGTTGATAAGGCAGTTGATACCGGTTCAGGCAGCCTGTTAGCTGATTGGTTGATTCTGCTATGTTTAACGACAAACCCTGCAGCCTATCTACCGTATCTTTCTTTGACAATGCATCCTCTTGGCAATTTTTGAGTAGCAAGTTGTCCCTTTGTGGTTGCGACAGACTTTTTTCCATACTTTTGCATTTGTTGTCCACTAATCCTAGAATTGGTGAGCTGCCTACTTGTACCACTGGACTGCCTCAAGATGTGCTCGCCTCTTGTGGTGTGACAGGAGATTAGCAGGTGGCTAAAGAAAGGATTTCATCTGCACCTGATTCCATACTGTATTGAACACAGAAAGCGTCAGCTCCTGAAAAAACAAAAGCAAATTATTATGGTATCATTTTGCCTGATACAGATCATCCATACAGCACATCCCTTAGTTTTATAGCTAAGATTACTACTAAACACATTATGTTCATGGTACAATTAATTAAATTATTCTATAAGCTTGTTGAACGGATGTTCAACAAAGGTATAGGGTACAGTCCCAATTAGAGGTCAAAACACTTTAGTGTAAAAACAGTTTTGATCTGCAAAGAAATGTCATAAATTTGTCAGAGAGCTGTTACCCGAAATCCCACCCAACACCCCTCTGGGCTTCAATGTTCTTCATAATTTGTAAGTAATAATCTAGCTTTGTTTAATTACCTTCATCGCTCAGGTTGTTGACATCCTCTTCAATAGTATAAAATGGGGAGGTATTGATAATAGTACTGTCTATAGCACTTTTCAACAGTTGTTGCAGCTGGAGAGCCACCCCAAATATGCACCAAAGCATCATAATGATTATACACCACCTTGCCACTGCCGATCCTAGTCCCCTTAGCTACTGCTGCTCTAAAGTATTGACAAATGGTTTTAATTTTTGTCTTTACTCTTTCGTAGCCTTTTTATATGTTAGATTTTCTTCAGCAAGCTTTTTTTGTGCTTTGTATGAATCACTGGTCATTTCATCTAAAGGTATTGATGGCTTGGTCGTTGAAGCAACACCGAAGTCAGGAAAATGGTGTGCCATACAACGCCGAAATTCGGAGTAGAGTGCCACAAGATCAGCTCAAAAGTCAAGCCCATGGAACTCAGATTTGACTTTGTACGCATTCATGTACTCAATCGTCTTTTGCGTCATCTCATCCAAGAAAAAAAATCTTTCATCTGTTTTGACATTAGTTACGGTTGGTGGAGATGATGCTTTTCTTCGACTTGGTGACCCAACGTTAGCCACAATGGCCTGTGATAGCTGTTCTTCCGCATAAGAATTGTCATCTCAGAGGGAGTTAATGTCGACTGTGGAAAACTGGTCTGCCATTTTTCATGTAGTACATTAATTTGAAGTAGCAAAACATAAATCAAACTGATAATTGTAAAAATAGTAATACCAGGTAACATACAGCGTAAGGAAGACACAGAAATTAATAGGGCCTAACTGATACAACAACAACACGATGTGCACTCAAGACTGATTGAGATAATTTACCATGACTAAATACTATCAGCAGGGAGCTACAAATTAATATTATGCCAATTATACAAGAATGGAAAAGAAAGAAGTCACAATCTTTAATCCAATATTTAACAGAGTATTGAACCTAGACCGTAATTTACGTCAATAAAAGCGGAATGAGATATCAACGGAAGTGCAGCTCAGTATCACTCACATTAATTGATGTAACTGACTGAGTAAACAATAATTTACTTCAGATAAAAAAAATTGATGAACAATATTATTTTGAATATACTTATTCTTTTCAGTTTGAGCAACACATGCGCTCGAGAAAAATGAAATATTTTTCCGCCATAATAATTTTCTAAAACTTTGGTGCATTTGGACGAATCATCCGCCTTAAAGCGTTTACAAGGGTTAACCGACGTGAAAACAGCTTTGGTTAGGAGGATCATCCACCCGTTGAAGGCAAATGATCCCACTAACCGAATTTAGTTTTCAATTCGGGTCGCCCTTGTAGAGCAACGACGCCAAAACAATAGAGGCAGATGATCCGCTTGAGGGAATCATCCTTCAGGAAGGATGATCCGCCTGCTTGTAAACAGGGCCTTCGTTTTACTTTACAAATACTTACATTTGAAGATCCCTTAAGTTTTTTGTCCACTTCTAGTTCCTCTGCCTGAGAAAAAGATTTGACATATTCACAAGCTGTTTCTGCGTAAAGAAAGTAGCCTCACATCATGAGAATGAAAGGACACTTGAAGAAAGAGCATAAACCCTTAATCCCACAGGAACAGGACAGAATGTGATGACAGACGTTTGGACAATGGCCAGACTGCATTTCATGTACTGCGCGACCTGCACATTTTGAGTGCAATCAATCCGCACTCATGGAAGCGGGCAACTTTTGATGAAACCTTATAAAATTTGTAACAAAAAGGCAGATATTTCAGTGTTTATAGTAAGACTATTGGATAAAATAGTTGCTCATCCGCGCAAAATTTCTTTGACATTTTATCTTACCAGCGTAAAATGCAGGAAACATGCAGTCTAGGACAATGGAGGCTTGAATTGCATTAGGGGGCAGGTTGTGTATTGATGCGGGGTATTTTACATACAATGCATTCAAATAAAATTGGATTTGTCGCATTAATCCGCACAATATTTGTAGGGACTTATAAGTGTCCTTCTTCCTCCTTTATTGCACAAATTTAATCTTTGCCATCTTAAAACTATAGTCCAAGCTGCTCCTACCTCTCGTGCGATCACCCTAACAGGTGCTTCAACAAGTATCACTTGCTCATCTTTGCATGACTCTTCAGTAACAGTCAAGTCAGCGTTACGTAAGCATGTACGGAGGTAATTTTGAGCGCTGCTTGGGGCATCACGGTGAACGACAATTGCAATTCTTTCACTGGTACAGGAATCCATTTCCACGAGCACACTTTGGATGTTTCACGGAAGTGACATAAATTGAGATACTTGAGAAGCACTTAATGCGGTTGCCACCATAAGCAGGCAAGTGCAAGTAGTGTATACGCCAATAGGCCTACGGAATGACAGTCACAAACACAAATAGGTGGCAACTAAAAAAATTCTACCATGTTGTGCTAGCCTCTTGGGTCTTTCAACAGCCGAGGTCTAGCCAGCATAGCTGAAAATACCCAATGTAGAAATTTACGATGGATAATTATCTGAAGGTCAAGACCATCCCACCTAAGAATATCATTTCTCATGAACCATGGGATGTTTACGTCAGCTCAGGATGCAAATTTAAATCTGTAATACAACATTGTCTGAAGGTGTTGAAAGATAAATCCAAGATATGTGTGACAGGATCAGGGTCACAAATCTCTAAAGCGATATCAGTCTGTGAGATTGTGAAAAGGAGATCAAAATCATTGGAACAGAATAGTGAATTGTTTTACATCCCTTCATTCGATATCTGGGAACCAAAAGATAAAGATATGGGTCTTGATAGTTTGAAAGTAACTTCAAACATACCAGCTATACGAGTCACTTTAACGAAGACAGATGGAAATGGGAAAGTAGTCAATTTAGATGTATCAAAACTCAACAAAGAGCTTATAGGTGATCTGAAAACTGAGTTCAAACATGTTACACAAACGAAAAAGAAATATGAAAAAACTAGCCAAACAAAGAATGGAAACAAAAGCAAATAAAATATGCATAGCAGCTTACATAGACTGAGTGTAGTATTGTAACAACTTTGTAATATATTTAATTAGAATGAAATGGGCAATTATAAAACGAAAAACTGTGTAACATACGCTTTTGCAAACACAAAGGATGCGTATTGAGACAAAGGAGGCATCAGAAATCCAAATGTCTCATAGCGTCTCAAGTGTTTACGTAAGCGTATGCAACACTAGACTTCAGTTTTATAATTGTTTTATAAACAAACAATTAGGATTTGAAGAAGATAGGAACGTTTCCTTGTTGACAATTTGTAATCAATATCGCAACTCTCCTATTTTGATGCCAAACCTAGCATGTTTACATAGAAACATTCAATAGGGATTCAAAACACTATAAGAAATTGATCAGTTTGCAGTTCGATTAGAAAAAGATTTTGACAAGTGTTCAGTTTTATGCAACAAAATCACTATCAAGGTTCTAAAGCAAGATCTACTGCTTTCTTTTAAACCATATTTTGGTGAAATCCTAGGGTTTACACTCAGTCTACAGTGTAATAGTTTTCAACAATTCTGAACAAGTGCTAGCTACTAAGCTAGGAGCAAAGATGAATAAACCACATTTCTCTTAATCGTTAAACTGAATCTGTGGTTTGAATGAATGAGTTTAGAGGTGGTATCAAGAAGAAAAGCTTGCGGTGGAATAAACAACTATACACAGCAAGCAGATTTTCAGTTTGTCAGTAGGCTGGACAACTGATGAAAACTTCTTTCCGTGCTACCTCTACTTGGATTTACAGCGTATAAAATACAATCAAGCTGCAGCTTATAATTAAAATTGAATCTTTCAATATTGATTGTTCTACATCTTGCCTACATGCTCATATCTCAGCTCTGCAATTAAATTAAATATTTGAGTGAAATATACTACCTCGCCTTCATAGCACCCACTAAAACTTGTTCTTCCGCCGATGTTTAGATATGATATGAGTCACGCTGTGTAACAAGAGACAAAGTCATGCACACATAATTCACATAAACATTTTGCAGTGACTAAATCGCTCTCACCATTGTAGCTAACATCAGTTTAGCTACACTTTTAATCTCTCAACTTTAAATCTGCTGTTTTTTAACAGATAGATAACTTTAATGCAAGTTTATTACTCACAAGATTAATATTTCAATTAAAGCATTTTAATTTTTGATATGGTATTAGCGAAGTTTGTTTAAGATCTACCTCCAGTTTCTCTACCTACGTTTCTCGACATCTAGTGCTAAATTTAGCTGAATCTGTGCTGATATTGTATCTCCATGTTCAATACTTTATATATTTGCAATTAATGGTTATATTTTTTTATCATCTCAACTGAGCTACTCCTAAGGTATCAACAGTCAATATTTCCTATTGAAAAACTTGTTCTTTGTTCTTTCTCTAAGTTCATTTGATTGGCAGCGGAATTTGTTAGATTTTTGGAAGGCAATATAATATTTGAGACCTCATTCGTTATACAATCTGTTCCTTTGCTTGAACTCTGGTGCCTGTCAGGCAGAATAAAAGGAGAATTCAATAGCTTTTTCTTGCTCCACTTTCCCTGAGGCAGGAGCAGTAGAACATGGTGCAAAAGTCCATTTTGATTGAATTTCCAATTTAATTGTGTTTGGAGGTCCATAATAAGTGTGAGGGATGAAAATGCCATAGAATTAATAATTGATAAGGCATACACTGTCACTTTTTCAAAGGGAAGGCCCAATTTTTACTAGAGGGGATTACACCCTCTATCCCATATCCACTGCCTAGCACTCATTGTTTTGAAAAGTAAAAAAATATCAGTCAGAGAAAACAAAATACAATTTTTTTTCAAATTATATTATCTCTAGCCTTTAATTTCCTTTTCTTAGAAAGATGGATAATTTAACCATCTTTCATATAAATACAAATTGCTATAATTTATTTCTCAAAAGCTTTTATTACATTTGAACATATCACAAAATTACTTTCATACTAAACCATTTTTAAAGAAAATAAGTTTTTGAATTTACAAGAGTGATTTGCAATGAAACCGGTCACATAATTTAAAAGGGAAACATTCCTTTCAACAATTCTAAGCAGTAACAAAACTGAATAAATATTCCTAGATTTTGTGCAAACAGATGTCAACTTTCTGTATCAACAGCGTTGAAAATGTAAGGAGAATGCGTACCAGCAACAGACAAGATTAAATCAAGGTCACTTCCGCGATACCTGGTAAAGAAAACAAAATTTATAGTTTATGCATGTACTAGTTGCATGAAATATCATCATACTAAAGCGTTTAACCAGAAATATAATTGAGAAGCGAGGTTGGAGTGAACTTTGCATATGCTAGGCCACATTAATGCCTATCCCAATACATGTTACACTATTACTTTCTACATTGATGCGTGTTTGGAATAAATTGGATGGTAATTGAACTAAGCCTGCGTACCAGATTCAGTGTTCCTGGTGATAAATTCCTTTGTGTCTGCTGTCTCAAATTTGAGATGTTTGAATAATTTATAATTCACTCGTTTAGTCACGCCTTCAAGAGCCGAGAACTCCAGCGTATTACACAGACTCTAACATTCTCAAATGGTTTGCTCTGTGACGCAGGCTAGTGGATAGACAAGTAGATAGGTAGATAGATAAATATAATTTATTTTAATCATTGAAACTTTACATTCCGTTCGGCAGATTCAGATATTACCCGTATTTCAAATTTACAAAGATTGTCACCATAGACTTACATCTATGTAAGTCTATGTTGTCACCCATTGTGAAGTTCTGCTTGAAAATGGTGCATTAAAGGTAGAGTTATTGGTAATTCTGTAGCATTATTAGGGCATAGCATTGAGTCCCGAGGCCCAAGACCCGAAGCAAAGAGAGATCCTAGGGAAGCATTTCGGAAATATTGAAGATTGGAAATAAATGTATTTCAGATTTGTTATTATGTGTTCAGAAATTTTTTTTTACAGTGTTCTAGAAATACAACCCAAAATTCCCAAAGGTGAGTTGAGAAACTGTTAAGACAGTGTAAGAAAAATCAAGAATAAAATCAATAACCAACGATCACTACACATGTTTGTCTTTTTGAGTGGAACCTGCATGTGTACAGTTGAATCATTAATTAGCATAACAATAAAATATGGCTTTACGTGTCATTTGATCCTATTTTTTCACTGTTGCCAAAGCAATTTGATTTCACAGATATTCATGATCGTTTTTTCAACAGCACTAATATGACCATTTGTTGTTGATGGAGACTTACGAGTTGTCAACACTATGTTTGTTTATTGACAGCAAATCAATTCGATACTTTGAAAGATTACGAAAATACTGGAAAAAGTGATGATGTCTTCCCAAAACTTCTCGATTGCTCTCCGGGAAACGGGTTATTGATAAAATAAATGAATTTATACTGCATGGATAAAATAGGTCTAAACGATACAAAGTTTTAGATGTAATCCTAGGTGCACGTTCTAGAATTATTTTTTGAATTAATACAAGGATATTTAGAAGTTACAAATCTTTTTTCTCCAATATCTGCAAGCTCTCAAAAATTGGAGATGTATGACACAAAAGATTGCCAAAGGCGTCTAAAATATCTGTTTTGTGAACATTGATGTTTTTTTTGCTAGTGATGATGGAGTTGGAGTAGTTGTCATTCCACTCAACATCATTTCTTCGGATAATTTACCAGTTTTCACATTCCTGAAAACGCATGCATTTATTGTTGAAATTGGTATTGGTGTCTCGATTTGCAAAAATGGTACAAGTTGCAAACAAAAACATGACCACACTCTACAACAGATGATGCAAGTCTATCAATGAAAGATTGATATAAATATTGCATATAAATATTGGAAAGATCGATGTTCTATCGTTGTCTATGTTACATTGATATTTGATGAAAGAGATTTAATCGATTGCAGTGTCCTTTATCCTTTAATCTAGAACCAGGTGAATTTTGTAAACCTCCTTTTTTCAACTTTTTCAATAAGTTTGATATCTTTGTGCAAATAAGGATTCGAAAGCTGAATGCTGTTTTCCAGTGAGGGTAAAATATATGTGATGGAGGCTTTAACAAGAATTAGCAAATTGATTGTAGTGAAAGTTTCAAATATAAAATAAGAGCATGTTTTGGCTTTAGTGGAAATAGAAGAACAATGAGCTGAAAATCAAAGATCTTAAATTTTTGAAAATGAGTCATTAGGAACAGAAGAATCATGGCAAGCTATTGGTATCAATACCAAACAACAATGGCACTACTACTGGAGTATGACTGTTGATAAACATTTGAATCAATCCTTCCATGTTATTGGCATCCCTAATTGGGTTCTTTGCTTTGTGCCGAGAATTACAATTTCATAGGACAACTACCTATCAAGATTTTCAAATTACTATTCAGTAATAACAAGACAAGGACTATGCACTTATCACTATTGAGATGTGTAACTGAAATATCATACCCGAATTTGACTTCGAGTTCCGTCCTTGTCATCATTCGCTCTTTTGATGTGACATAATGGCTTAACAAGGTGCTACGATCATAAATGTTCCGTAGGCGATCTTCAATATGCATCATGCACTGCAATTAAATTTTTTAAATTTCAAGAAAATTACCAGATGGTCACAGCGTTGCCTTTGTAGGCTATTGTTCATTAGCTACTTTACTTACAAATTCTGCTGATATATCGATTTCTGATAAGCCCTTGATGGCATCCAGCATAGAAGATATAAATGTTGATGTGAAGATTTCCGCACGCACAAGCTCTTCGCTGAGAAGATAAAATTTTTAAGCATTCAAATATTGATTGAAGGTGAGGTGAATACTGCCTGTTAATGACTGAGAGCTGCCGAGGTAATTATCAATCAATATAAACCAAACCTGAGATCAATAACTGTTTTATCAAACAACAAACAAGTCTATTTTGGAACAAACAGTTATAAAATCGAACTTGGCTTATTCATATACTATGGATTAATGGCAGTGGAATTATTTGCCTCACGTAAAAGATGAAAGGGTAAACAATGGCTAAATCCAAGGTAACAGTAAGATTGCGAGAGATGCTTTTGATTCAACGATTATATTGTCACTTGTCAGCATATAGTTTACAATTCCAACCTAGGAAACAAACCCAGAACTGACTTAGGTAGTCTTTTGTTTCATTACCCCAATTTCATAACACACTCCAACAAATGCTATCTGTAGTCATTTTTCATTTCTTGAATAACAAAAACGCGCGAAACTGGTCAATTTATATAACACTGTATATCGGCAGTTTTAGACAGCAGTTACAGTATTTCCTTACCATGTTATCACTAGGTGAGCACAGCAAGTACAGTTAAACATAAGAAACTACCAATTTTTCAATTGACTACAACTAACCGTGAAGATTGAGAAAATTCATCCTTCAATTTTGACAGTTTCCAAACATCACAAGACCTGAAAAAGAAAGCAAAATGGAATATCAATGAAAGGTGAACAAGGCATACTTTTCAAACCGTGAGGTAACGAATATCAACAAACATATATGTTGTGTTGCCAGAGGTTAAACTTGGGTATTATGCAAAACAGCAAATCGAAGTATGCAGAGTTTAACACGACTTTCAAAA
Organism: Haliclystus inabai; assembly: GCA_025505365.1. Lineage (NCBI taxonomy): Eukaryota > Metazoa > Cnidaria > Staurozoa > Stauromedusae > Haliclystidae > Haliclystus > Haliclystus inabai. The sequence goes on from JANVCG010095435.1 coordinate 11,768, forward strand.
TAATTTTCAAAGATATTTTTTCAAGGAAGACTAAATTTTAGAATATGACGAAAGAATGAATACCTGTTAAAAGGCATTATTTTTGGCTCTAAAAGTTTGTGTGTACTGTTATAGCAATGTTTGTGTTTACAAGATAAAAAATGGGAGGGGAATACATACCATGTGTCCGTGTCTGCAACGATACATGAAGCATCAGAAATTGTTTCATCCAATGCGCAATGCTAAAATAGATGTTGAGTGAAATTTAGCGGAAGTGCTTCAGACATGAGTATTTGTGCAATGAATTAGTGTCATAGCTGGTAGTTACTTTGATGGTGTATTGCAAATCTTGTATTAATTCTTCTTGGTCTAATGACGGCATTCCTTGCAGTACAAAGTCAGGTGTATAGCTATCACAATAACTAAACAAAAAATAATAACATAAAATGTCAACATTTGACTGAGAATAACGCACACTTCAGTTTTAGTTTTCCATTGCACAATTTCATTTCATCATTTATGGGAATCAAACAACAGCTTATCTGGTATTTGATAAAGGATGATATCATAATACATGCAGCAACAAAGATCAATTGCTACATTAGTTACGTACCCAGCCAGCAGTGATGTTCCAAACGTAGCACAGTCACTTTTTCTCGAAGCAGACCGGCTGAAAAATGAATTGAGAAATATGCAAAGTAAATACTATCAAACATTTCAAATCATAATCAAGAATTAACTGTTATCAAAACATACCTGCCGAAAGTTAGTGTTTGGTGCGGGCTACAAGGGAAACAAGATTAACAATGTTAAATGATGATACATTGCTAAAAAGCCTGCTCTACATCCAAATACAACAATTTAGCTGTCCCCTTTGGATTAAGCTACCAGGAAATTGACTTCAAAATAAAGGTGAAACAAAACAATTATCTTGTGAAACTTAGAGAGAAACTTTCGTAGGACTTTGACTAGCAAATTTGGGTTATTATTTCTGATATGAGTAAACTTATAATTGCTAAATACCTATTCCAGGAGTGTTTATACAACATCACAGCTGTATTATGTCATTGATGAATAGCTGCATTGAATTTGAGACCCATTTAAGATCCAATTACTCATTGAATCACAACTTGATTTGCTATTTTTGAGCGCTTGGCACTTTGTCCCATGTCACCACGTTTGTAATTTTGGATAGAAATTCGTAACTGGCACTAAATTTCTAAAGCGCATGAAGCCAAAACTTCACCGGGAGCCTTCATGACATCAAGGGCTTAAAAATAGTATCGTAAATCAACATGTCATGCAACGGAACTTTCTTTGTTTGCTTGTTTCTGATCAAGAGCACATTCTATGGGTAAACAATATATTATTACTACTTATAAATTGGTAAAACTAACTAAACATTTTGGGATTATGTATATTTTATGGTTGCCGCGAAGAAAGATGGAATCTTTTATTCGTCTTGAACCCTTCTGTCCGAAGTCACCCTGTCCCCTACAGTTAACCAAATATGGCTTAGTGCAGCTGATGCAACAAGACAGGACAGATTTTCGCACCGATGCCTTTATACAGACAAAGTTGGATCAAGTTGAATACCTTTCAGACTCAAACAGATTATGCCTATATTGCCAAGATCAAAATAGTGAGAAATCAAATCTTTTTTAGCTAATAATTTTCAATTACCATGCAAAACACTGATTTCGTAGACAATTTCATAACGTCTAAAATAAGCTCATTTTCATCCTGGTTTGTTAATACTTCAAATTTTTTCCGTCATTTCTGTTTGGATTAAAAATTTTGCCTGTCAAAAGTCGCCCTTTGTGGAAGAAAGTCTCCTGTTCAATACTAGGTTGGAAATTATGAATTACTTCTTTGTCGTAATAGCTTTTTTCCAAACTTTTACCCTTTTCAAAAGAGCGCATTAGCTACAGAATAATACAAATTTTATTTGAATTGATCGAGCATTACACAGGTTATCAATTGAAACTGAAAACGGTCTGAATTCTCCCTGGTCTCTCTTAAGACTAATATTCACATGGCAATAGGATGATATATCATATACCTTGGCATGGGTATTTCTAGTAAATCCAGTGAGTCTAAATCATCAGTAAAACTGTCAGTAGCACTGTCAGAGTCACTATTAGCTCCATTAGTATCCTCTGTTGCAATGACTGTATTACCAACATCCTCATTGGCTATACTGCAATAATCTGAGTCGCCATCTTGAGCAGAACTCAGGCGTTTATGATTGTGACATGTATCATGACATTTATCTAGTTCGTTACAATTTCCACATGCTGTTTCATTGCTTAAAGAGTTACACCGCTGAGGTAATACTTTGCCGTCATTTGTTTTTAAATAGTCTATCAATGATTCACGTCGATCCGTACAACAGTAACATGTAAAAGATGGTTTTCTATCAATTACTTCATCTGCACTCGAGTTGAATTGATCTTTGTGTGTACCACTATTGTTCAGTTTATTTAACCGTTCTTCACGTAAAGTTGCAAGGCTCCTTCCTCCAATATAATCAATATCACTCATGATTTCACATAGGCAAGCTGGATCGGCACAGTTCTGATCTTTCTTTGCGATTCCATTTTGTTGTCTGCTTTGTGGATTGTTAGTTTGTTTTGCTATTGATATTTCACATGCGGATACCATGTCAGCATCGATCTTTGTCTGGTGTTCCACAACTGTACTACATCTTAAAAAATAGGTGAGCAAATATAATAATTGCTTGACTAGATTGCTGTGTTTTCCAACCACAATGGTTTTTGTAACATGAGTTGTTCCCAGTGAGCCATACAGATCCCTAAAACATCAAACAAATTTAATAGCAACAACTGTAATGGAAAAGAAATAGTGAATTGAATATATATAAGTAATACAGTCACATTTTTTTAACTTGAATATATGAGATTACATTAGAAAATATGCTGGGATAAGCCAAGATGGCAAATTTGATAATTTATTTTATGAATACTTATTCAATACTATCTACCTAGAAAAGTAGAAAATATTGTTATTTGAATAATATTCAAATTGATGCACTTACGATAGTTGCTCCCACAGCGGGTTATAGGGGTGGCATTTGGCAAGAACGTCCAACTATAAGAATAGAAAATAGAAAAGCAGGTATGGCAACATATGGTGAAGAACATGAGATCATCATAACTCAAACTTAGGTCACCTACAAAACAGTCACCTGTCCAGAGTGGCTACTTTGATTGTTTTTAATTCCTATTTCGATTGAATTTAGCCTGCGTGTAAAGGTCATCTCTCTATGATGGCCGCAATTCCCAATCTCATAGATGGCAGTTACATACAGGTTTCACTGTACTATGTCATACAAAAACATTTCCTACATGATGTGATGTGAAGATGGCCGTCCAATAATTGACATATACATTCTTTGAATGGCAATGTGTCTTATTGAAATCAACTCACAACAAGGTGGAGGGCAAAAACACAAATAGGTAACAGGTATCCAATACGTACTTGTTTAGATGAGTGTTTGTTGAGGTATGCTCTATATGGTAGTGATTGAACGGGCATTACAGTTGCTACCCATGATAAATGATGCGTAAGTACAGCTGTCAGAAGAGTTGACATGAAACTGAAAACAAATATTGAGAACAGTGGGAATTACAAAATCGTTTTCTCCAAGGTAAGTGTGCTAGCTGAACAATGCTGTAGCACTTACAACTTGGTTTCTTTCCTTTCATAGAGACTCGTCAGCCTTACAAGAACTGATATAAATGTGTGGGATGTTTTGCAGCAAGATTCAGTGTTTCGTGAAAGTTGCAACCAAACCGGACTCTAAATAGTAAGCAGAAAACTGATTAATGTATCAAGAAAGGTGTGAATAGCAGGTGCTAGAGGTAGCTTTGGTAGCAAGTATAGCAAGTAGACATACCACAATTCTGGGACTGTAAAACAACTTGTAAATCTTGTCTGAAAAATCTTGAGTAGCCTGAAAATGTACAAGAATGTCTGCTAAAGTATTGTCAGTAAAAACATTAGCATGATATTATAATGAACGAAGATAGCAAAACTAAATTTTGTGCTTTGAATTGTTTTAAAAAGCAAAAAATATTTTCTTACCTAATCAAAAACCAAACAAATTATACATATTCAACACCATCAACTATTAAACAAATAGTTGACACTTTGCCGTGAACTATGGTCTCATGGCACACGAGAGGCACATAAGGAGAAAACGAGAAGGCATTAGAAAATCACGAGTCGCCGCGGCGAGTGATTTTCGCCTCTGAGTTTTCTCCTGGAGTGACTCAAGTGTGCCATGAGACCATAGTTCACGGAACAAGTGTTAACTATTTGGTTAAGAACACAACTAACATGTAATTACTCATTTGATAGATATATTGACGGCCTTTTGCGTTTGTACACATAGGCCATTGCCCTCACGATGAATCCTTGATGACGTCAAAATCGTGCAAAAGCTATAGCAGTCTCTTGCATGAGTTTTGGAGTTGTTTTGCATTTTGAATTACAATGAAAGACCACGCCATAGCTTTGTTTAGCAAGGATGTTTGCATTATAATGTAGAATGACATGGTTATTAATAAAAGCAAAGCCACCTAGCTTTATTTTCTGCCTGCAATCTAGTTTTAAAGGAACAAGAACAGGTGAATTCTGATTTAACGAAACTTCACAAATATCTAAATTTCAAATCAAGAATCGCTAGCCTAAACATTTTTGCAAGAGCAGTTTTGGCACAGAGTTATACCGCATGGCTACAGTATGGCTCTCGTAGAGTAAACATTGATTGATTGAGAAAACTTTTTAAAATGATGACAGATAAAAGTTGTAATCAAATTCGTAAATAGTTGATTTATTTTTGTTCTCCTAAATGTGATTTTTAACTTATTGTGTTAGTTTGTTTTGATTTATTAGCCAATCAAATCGCAAGATCGAATCATAGCTCATTCTTGTTGTGTTCTAATAAATAATTCAAATCTAAAAGCAAAATCTCTGGGTGAAGTCAATCACATCCTCAAAAGTCTGTGTTTCTTGAACCCATTTTTAAAGATTTCAACAAAAACTATTAGTTCTCGTTGAGCATAATTACGTCCAGGTCATGATTTTTTCTATTTTTAGATTTTCTTATTTCCGTGCCGAAATTTATGGGGGTAAGCTTAGCAAACATGAATTTATCTTGCTTAATGTCAATTATTTAGTATCTCTTTAAGGCGTCTTTATGTTTTCTATTTTCATGCACAACAAAATGATCAGAACCGGAGAAATGTTTGCAGTTGTCTCCATAGCCTAGATACCAGGCCTCTATTCCGCTACGCCCACTTCGCTGCATTGGGCCTAAGAAATTTGTTGTTCGAAACTGATGCATCATTTCAGAAAATCGAAATGACCAATCACAGCAAAGCAGTAATGACGTTGCTATTACGTAGGGTGCCGCTCTTTCTCATGATTGGACAATACACACACTAGCAAGAAGGTTAAACCAGTGCCAATATTTTCGTGGTCAATTATTCTAATTCAAGTGAGCGGTGCTAAGAGATACAATTATGAAGTCAGAGTGCTGATGAAAAAAGAAAAGAACTGGGAAGAGCATGTAATTTTCCCAATATATGAAGCAAGATCCGGCGAGTGTCAATCTTAATTACTCTCAGAGTCGCACATGCGCATTCACAAAGGTGTGGCAGCCAGTCTTGCTATTACCGCCGTCTCGTTGACTACCCGTTTTTTGTACTGCTAGCCAAAGTTTGTATTTTTGCTTTCGCTAAATCGTGTAAATTTAAGTTTGACTCTGTTTATAGAATATTCTAGTTTGTTTTATTCACTACGTTGATTGGTGAAGTTTTGGTTGCATTGGTTTGTTCTTTGAGTTGATCTAGTTTTGTTACTTTGCACTGCTGTTCATTCTTTGGTCCCATCTGTAAGAACTGTCATTGAATTAATTGGTTTGTGAAATGTAACATATTTCATTTTTGGCTCATTTATTTCATTTTAATTTTGCTCTAGTAATGCTCAGCTACCATCGTTGGGCTGATGCTTCATTCTAAAATGTAATGAAAATTCCCAAATTTGTTGTTAATGAGTGCCAAGTTGCACTGGTTATTAATATGCAATGCTGTATTTTGTCTCTAGTGTGTTTGAAGTGCAAGGCAGTATTTCATGAATTCCATTATGTCTGTCAAAGACTCTAAACTGAAATCGATGGTTTATTTATTACTGGTTTTATGAGTACCAGGTTGTACTCTTGTGGGTGGTAGTTTAGAAATATGCGAAGTTGCATAGTTGGTCCAGATGTAGATTTGAGATGCAATGAAGCATCCATTTGTTCTAGATACCTTTGGGTGGTTGGTACTAAACCAAATGGTTCCTCTCCCCCTCCCTCCACTTATAGGTGAGCATTTTAGGAATTCCACTGACTTAGCAGTGTGACTGGTGCTTGGTATTGGTGGTGACAGGTACTACTGCATGGTGTCTATGTTGTTTGGTTTGTAAAATTTATGTCAAATGCCAGTATCCATCAACGAAGCACCAAAAGCCAAACTTTCAATATAGGCAGTAGGTTTAATTACCGTATTTACAGCATTGACATCCATTTGACATCATTGTAAAATGAATTTCAAAAAGCCTTTCGGCATGCTTCATTCAAATTTCAATCTATGGCAGTTTCAATTCTCCAGGCGTCAACAAACTGTTTTGCGCTGTCTTGATAAATAAAAATCCTTGGACTACAAGTATTTCGGTTTTATTTGGTTTTGTTTCCGCATAGACGCTTCAGACCGAAAGCATTCTGCAGAAGGAAAACCAATCTTTTTGTTTAAGTTCTTGACTTTCAAGAATGTTATTGACATCGACTAGAGATTTTGCATTTAGATTTGAATTATTCAATAGTTGATGGTGTTAAATATGTCTAGTTTGGTTTTCCAAAAGGTATAAGGTAATATTTTTGGCTTTTTAAAAACAGTAGCAAACACGAAGTTTAGTTTCACCATCTTGGTTCATTATAATATCTTGGTACTGAATTAGAGTGCTCACCTCAAGTGCAGAATGAAAAAAGCTTTTCCTCTGATAAATCGATTTTTCCATGGCCGCACGTAGCCGTTCGAGGTGACACTCGAAGAGTGAGTAGTGGGCAAAAAAAAAGTTTTGAAAAGCCCTATTGAAATGGAGAAATGACAAAACCATTAAAACCAATCTATATTAGGTGCTAGTTCACTTCTGCATATGATACAGATGAGCTATCAAAATGATTAACTGCAATCACATTTCAGGAGGTTTGCTACACAGAATGCAAAATATAAATTCTAAATAATTTGTTAATATTTGGTAGAAACATTGTTAACATGTAGTAGTTTCAAAATAAGAAATAAGAAATAGGGGTCACCATATTGGTTGGGGTATGAGGGGCAGTTGAATTCCCCATATTTCCATGGGGTAATTTGATCCCTTATGTTTACATCAATCTTACTCGTCATCTAAACCCAGGATGAGATTGAAAACTTAGACCAAAACACTCTAGAATCATGAAAAGGCAATAATCAAAAATAGTTTTGGAATTTGTTTATTGATTTTGATTGCACAGCCATATTATCATGACAGATATTTTGTATGATTCGCCACAAATTTTATAGTAATTCAGTCATACCAAACAATAATAAATCGCTATTTTTTCTGCAGACAATAAATAAGGCAAAGTACTATCTAAATTCAAAATAAGAAAAGGGGTCACTGTATTAGTTTTCTAGAAATCAAGGAAAGAATGGTCAATTTCACATCTTTTTTGAAAACTGTTAACGATTATCATGAATTAAATACCATTATTCGATATTAATGTAAAAAATAATGTAGATAACATGCAAATAAATCAATTTGAGCATAATTCAAAACATTTCAATGTCTTTGTTAGCGTTCTACACTAGTTGAGAATGACAAGTGATCAACTACGTAGCTCTTACGCCATGAGGTGACTGTAAATGATTCCAAAGAATTGGTGCTGTATACCGGAAGAAGCAGTTACCCAAGGTTTAAGTTCTTATTGTTGGTGCTACAAGTACAAAAGGTAACATATTCTTTCTTCCTATCTATCACATTAGTGGCATGGTCCTTGAGCCATTTACATGTTGGTTGGTCTCAACTACAAACTTTAGTTTAAAACAATGCAATTAAGTCTTACTTGCTTTTCTCTTCGTTTCCATCCCATAACTTGAACATTACAGCAATTGCCAGCTTCGGCTGTCTGCGTGATGCCAATGACTTTAACAAATAAGAAAGTAAAATAAGATACATAAAGGTCTCAAAGGCCCACCAGCCTTGTATTAACAAAACGGAAGACAGTGGCTGGAATGCTTTATTGATTCAAGCATCTAATCAAGGTACCAATTCAAAATACTTTGATAACAAAATTGATTCAACACTCATTAAAACAATACAGAAACAGGATCTTATTCCTGGTTATAAATTCAATGCAAAGATGAACTATTGATATTGAATCATAAGTAGCCTGCGTGCAGACTCCAACTTGAACGGACAAAATTGACCGACATGCAATTTTGTGGGTCATGCACAAGCCGCTTCACAAAATACAGAGATGGCGTGCAAGCTGCAAGCGATTTGACCGTAAAAATAGTGGTTTATGAAATCTGTTTTGCCTAGAATTTTTTTATTATTTTAAAAATTTTTTAAATGGATTGATAATTTTGCTGTCTAACATGAATTAAGTTTGCAATGATGCTTACGTAGTGAGCATCAACCAGGAAAGAAACAAGTATACGGCAGAATAAAATAATACAATGCATGTGACATTTTATCAACGAAAATAAATTATTCTGGCTTGGAAATTTGCAATCAAATTATTTCTTTATAAGCACTTTATCTGTTCTTGTTTGGTTGATCGATCCAACCTGACTGAGCTTTGGTCCATAACAACTTCGAGATGATGCTCAAGTATAACAATAAACATGGATTTTTCTCTTTTTTTAAAGCATATACATTTATAATTAAATCTTAGTAAATAAAATACGAAATTGAAGCATTCATTTTCTTGGTCAAAACTTTATTATGTTGCTCTTTTTTAACAAGAAGGCGAACCTGTTGTCAACAGTGAAATTTATTGTTAAAAATTAAATCCAACATGATGGCAAACAGTCATACAGAACATGATCGTAATAATGGCCTTGCTTTCACAGTTATTGTCGAGGTAACATCGTATTGGTCAGGCCATCTTTTACAATTCTAATGTCCGGCTGATCGATGTTTGCAAACACTGTTGAGATCGAGCATTTCAAGTTACACTTTTGTGGAAACAATGGAATATAGTGACGTGAAGGCACATTTTAGCCAGGCTGAGAGCCTTTGTTTGATATCTTGTTTCAAACAGCACACCGGTCCATTTTGCGCCTTTAAATTGATGAATGCGTAGAGTCTGTGCTACACCAGACTAAAGATTGTACCATTAAATCAGCACGGTTTTCAAAACCCTTCTCTCCAATCTCATTTTCGATAATCTCTGCTGGAGATGTTATTGTTTGTCAAACCATGGTCATGATTATCGGATTATTGCAGTACGCAACAGAGTTGTTTTGCAATTTGAGAATTTGATTATATAAAATACACCAATTAGAAAAATAATAATTTCACACACATTACGTATGATGTATTTGATCAATTGTGATGCGCTCAACTCATGCAGGGAACTTTGTTTATTCTATTCAAGACAGATTGTCAAACACAAATACATTTGTAAAAGCAGATTGAGGAAGCTCAATTACTGTAATGTAATGGTGCAGGCAATGCTGATCAAAGTAGGCATCAACAAAAACAAAAACACAAAACCTGTTGGTGTTGGAGCAATCAAACGACTCCACACCAAGAAATTGTGTCCATGTCATTGTTATATTGCAGCAGAACTTCCTAGCTGTGAAAAGTGATGCTATTCCGATCTGTGATTTAAAATTGTGCCGCGACATTCTAATCCATAGAAATTTCTTTTTAAAACATTCTGTTCTCAAATGGATTTGATTTGTTAATGCATGTCATCTATTGTTTCCGTACCACGTGATGAGAAGGACGAAATCTTTTGAGTCACCTACTTCACAACACTGTGCTGAGTTAGTAGTACAAGCTTTTGTCCGGTGTAGCGCAGACTCTGCACATTCATCCCTTTTAGTTGAGTCTGCAAGTAGGCTAAATCATCAGTTATCAGTCAAAAGGAAAAAATCTTTGCAAACGAAATTGATCAAAACCATGATCCAGTGGCCTAATTGACTTTGATTCTTGTGCTGACAATCAGAGTGTTGATAAGTCTGAATCGCTTTTACTGACAACCTATTGACAGTTCAGTTAACTATGTGTATTCAAACATTAATTCTATTGATAGCTATAATGATTACTGATTAACCAAAATAGAATAACAGCTACATTCCAATGCCCTTGTGTTTGAGTGCAAATAACACAAATTGTGACTGTGTTTTTCTCGTGATTGAAAGAAAAACCTGAAAGAATTCGTAGTTATTCAAAAACCAACAGAATTATGAATTTATTATTTTAATAGTAACTACAGAATAGTTCGAGCTTGATATCTAAAAATAAAACTTATTTTGAACTGAAGGAAATTGAATTTGTTTTATTTACTGTAATAGCAAATCTTGAAAATAAGTCATTCAAATTGGGACAATAAGAAATATAAATAGCAAGAACCAAAATTTACCCCATAAAGATCCCTTAACCCTAACAAAGCCCCCTTAGCCAAAATCCTTCAATGAAAATGCACTACAAATTCCTCAGTGCAAGTATTTCCCATTCATACACTTGAATAATATCAGCTTAAAATAGCAAGTAGGACTATAGGATGACAACTGTCAAACATAACTTTGGCATTAACAACAAGAATGTCATACCTCTTCAGAGCTTCCTTTCTGGCTTTTGAACAGTTGACCTAAATCCATACTGGTGGCTTGACTTCTATACCAGCGTCTCTGTAGACTTCCGACCGGAGAGGAATTCAAAGACACCATTGATGAACACGTAGACATATTTAAGCCTGAAGAAATAGCCAAGTTATGTCAGCATCTTCTAATTATGGGATCACATTCAAGTGAGAGGAAGTTTAACACAAGAACGCCATAGCAACGTAGCCTGAGTCACACATCAAACATATTTCACAAGTGTGAGGATCTGTGTTTTGCACCTTACTCTCAATTCCAGTTCAGCATTCCTTGTTTTTCAGGGATATATTAATTTGTTTTGTTTATAAAATGAATGAGCATCATGTTGCCATATGGGATCAGAATCAGGTAAACTTGTGTTTTAGGGAGAAACTTGGAAAGCGATATGCATCTTGTCCCTTCATTCCGCTGAACTTCTGCCTCCCCCCTCGCATCACTTATGCAGGTAAATAATGATTTGTATTATTACAATTTTGGCAGGATTCACAGAAGGTCAGAAGAGCGCTTGAAGTATCAGGGATTTCCTTAATAAATGCAATTAAACCTGTTCATTGCGTTAAAAATCAAGCCCATGTACAGACCGCCTTCTATTATTCAGGCACAATGCATGGGACACTGCAACTACTCACAACAACTATTAAGTTTACAGACTACTGTTCAAGAGATATTTCGATTCAGTTTTCAACTGTCTGATTTTGACCCTTGTATTGCTAATGAATACCGGCAAGCAAGGCTGTGATTTTGAAATCTTGAAAAACATGTACGTTTTCAAGAACATATACGTTTTAAGCTGTAAATGTACAAAGCATACCCGTCATTCCCCCCCCCCTTTGAGAAATTATCAATAACCATATTTTGTGCTTTTACATAAATTACAACATTATCCCCATTATTGGTAATCATATCTGACGTTGAAAACATGTTAATTAATAATTTTCAACTGACCTTCCCCTTGAAGTACGACGGAAGACGCCTATATTGTGATCATAGTTTGAGACGTTTTTGTAATTCAAGTTGAAACTTACTGTCGATAGATGTCAGACTTTCTGAAAAGCTTCTATAAAGACCAGATGAATAGTTTGGCATATTGGATGAACCAGGCCATGCTGAACCTATGGTATGTAATAACAAAAAAATTACAGCAATAAGAATGCATCAATTTACCATCTGAAGAGAGATGTGAATGAATCGTTTGCAAAAGATTTGAGTGTGCATTTGAAGTGCACCTGACACCAACTTTTTTTTCATTACAGATACAGATAGCTTCTAGGATAAATAATGAAGTTTGGCAAAAATAATTTTTTGATTTGGACGCAGTTGCGCTATGCAAAAATGCAACAGAAACATGAACGGATAAAAAATTAGTACTATCCAAATCGGTCATAACCCTTTAGCCGAGATATACACTTTAATGCTCAATGTGCAACTTGAGTGTTCTTGTAATTTTAATTTGGACTGGACTCGTCCAACAACAAGAGAGCTTACTATAGGAAAATCAACAATTTATATTCACGAAATTATTTAGTTAGATTTTCTTCTTTTATTTCCACAAATATAATTGCAATAAAATTTTGACCTTTCAATCACATTGTTACATCAAAGACAACAGCAATTCTAGGAGTTTAGTTTACGAAAAATGGGAGCTATTATTTCACATTTCCATTCATTCATTGAAATTCAACGCCCTCTGATTACTTTTCAAGCCATTCTTGACATATCTATTGTTCTCTATGCTAAGGTTAAGTAAAGTTCAAACCATTTCTAAATTAAAAGTTCATATTTTTCGATGAAGAACAGTAAATTTGTAAGAACAGCAAAAACACGTCAAAGACTTTAAAATGACCAACTGGCAAGTCTTCCTGTTTTTTTTTCATTGTGGACATGAGTGACGTTGTAACACTCTATTCTGGAAGTGGTATTGAAGTCCGAGAAACAAAGGATTTGAGGTCGCTTCACGGAATCGAGTTTCAAATCTGGCATCAAATTTCAAACGTTTTTGCAACACGGCTGCTGGTCATTTTAAACTCTTTAAATCGATGTAATTGCAAATAAAAAATTTGTATTATTATAGGGCATGGTTGAGGGTAAGATGAGCCTTCAATTTTTGCAAATCAAAATAAAATATATTTTTTTTGAACCCTGCACTTGCAATGTATTTGAATGTATCAAAATATTAATCTTTATGATGCAATTATAAATACCATACAAACCATTAAACAATTCCAAGGTAAACGTCAGGCTGTAGGTCTTACAAAACATGAGATTTCATCCTTTTTTTTCAAATAAAGTAGGAACAAGGATGGTGAACACTGCCGCAAAATGCTATTCACAACTGTTTTTTGAATCTTTGATTTACGTACTTAGTATTATAGGGAGAAAGCTACCAACTTGAAAATGTACCTTTTCTTACCCACAGACAAGATGACGCAAATGTGATAACAAAAATGTCAACTAAAAATTCAAAGAATTTGCTTCAAATATTTACTAGGCAAAAACGTTTATCTGACGCTGAGTGTTAATGGTGAATAACTTCTCAACCATGTAAGCATTGCAGTAATCAGAAAAATACTCACTTCTAAATGTATCACTGGGACTTCCATTATGCGAACAAAGGGAGAGAGTATCAAAAGAAATATTTCTTCTTGGACTGATGAAGCTACCCGATTGACTTAAACTACTTGTTGAAAGGCTTTCACTGTGGATAGAAAGATCAACAATTATTAACTAGATGGGTAACGACTATTGATTGGAGAGAATGTTGAAATACATTTTCTTAAGGACTTGGAATTCCTTTTGTAACATTTACAGCAACAGTGTAGTGCCACAAAGACAAAGCACAGAGGTTTGTAGAGGCTTAGTAGTTCTATTCTATCAACCAATTATGTTGCAGATGTTTCAAGTGATACATAAGAATCATATTTACTAAATAAGAAAGTGTTAGGAGGAATGAGTACCGGTAAAGCAGAATCAATCATTCAGATTTCAGGAAACCTTTTCGATATAACAGGACTGCATTTCATGGGTTTTCTTCTGCTGCTACTTACCAGAATTCAGCTTGGTCAGATTCCATTTTCAAAGGAAACACTTTTGTCATTAACAAGCATGGTGGGGATCTGATGAGATGTACTTTTTCAATTGAGCCCCCTCTGTAGATCATTGCAACAGAGCCAAAGATCATTTCACCAAGTAGCTTTGTGTCTGAATTCGGACGAAGGCACTAAGAAAGATATAAGATGACTGCAATTATCACACAAGTATACTTGAAAAGAGAACTCAGGTTTGTTGTTTGAGTAAATATTTTTACAGCAAAGTGATACAACATTAAATGATGGAGACAACTTCTCATGAAAGTTCATCCGAATCAATTTTCAAGTCCGTTCAAGTACTTTATTTTCAAGTTTACTTTACACCATTGGAGGATTTGTGATCAGTCTAGTAAATTCACATTTGACTGGAAAATGAACAATTTAAATCATGCATACATTTTGAATTACAAAATACTATGAAAGAAATGACAAGAGTTTAAATTGACACACATGACATAATGCAATTTTGAAGTGTTTGTGGAATCCACCAAGTCCTATAAAATTGCAAATTTGTGGAACTGGAGTAAATTTTACAATTCATTAGTCTGAATCTTTCAGATGTGTATGGCAATAAAAATGGAATGTCTTGTGAAATGTCTATAAGCAAATGTGGGGCTACCTTGAATTGATTTGAAACATAACCCTTGAGAATTACCTTATATTTAGGAGCCCCTTGCTCATCATGAAATATTTTTGCTTCACTAGGAGTACTTCTCCCAGATTCGCTTGAGCTGCTACTTCCAATGGAGCCACAAAGACTGCTCTTCTGTGTTTTCTGAAAATTGAGAAAATACTCAAAAATTTCAAAAATAATTGTATAGTTCTGCAGCATTTTTGGTCGAAAGTTCAGCAAACTTGATCAAACAATTACATGAGCAAAACTATTGCTGAAAATATAACTGCCTCGATATATCTTAAGGGGGTTCACAACAATAGCCCTTTTTGGACTTATTTTTTCAGCAGTTTTGTTTTTGCTTCCCAAATATTAAATGTGGCGGAACATTGTGGCATGATGAAGAAAAAAACTTTTAATTGGGTTTTCTTGCTGCAAACAACAGGTTGAAAGAAGACAAATAAATATATATTTTGAGGTACTGTTGATTACTAATTAGTGTTAAAAAATGTTTTGGATCAAAAACTAGTGATATTGTGTGTCGCATGGGAAAATTTACAAGATTGTCAGAACGTAATGGGGTAAGAGCTTCATGGTTAATATTACTTTGGTCATTCTTAACTTGTGTAGAATGCTGACAAAGACATTGAAATGTTGTGAATAATGCTAGAATTGATTTACTAGGATGTTATCTGTCTCAGTTTTCAATTGAATATCAAATATTATTATTTAATTCATGATAACCATCGCCAGTTTTCAAGAAAAGGTGTGAAATTGACCATTCTTTTTTTGATATTAAGAAAGAGTGTTTTATCAAGGTTTTTGAAATTCATCCTGTGTTTGGATGATAGAATCAAGAGTTCAAGTTACATAAAATTACCAAATTTCCCCTAAAAATATAGGGGATTAACTGCCCCTTGCACAACAACCAATATGGTTACCCTAAATTTTTATTTCATATTTTGAAACTTGCACATGTCATGATTCCACCAAATATTAACAAATTATTTTAGAATCCAAATTGCGCATCAAGTGTAGCCAACCTCTTTTTAAAACAAAACAATAATTTCAATCCTTCCTCACCTCTTCTACCTTGAAATGAATACCAAACTTATGTGAGCGCTAAAGCTCAGCAATCAAAACCTTTTTTGATCCCTTACCTTCTCTTCTATTTTTATTACTGCATCTGTATCAAATAAGAGAGATTTGCCCCTCTTTTCACAATCCCTGTACATGAGAACTCGGATTTTGTTTTTTGAAAAATTAGGCAATCTAAAAAATGAAAACAGAGAGATGAATACGATTGATGTCATATGTCCAAATGTTTCAATTTGACGATGGACAGTGACAGAAAAGTGGATGGGAAATCATAATTTGCCACGTATGAACTTGAGATGACTCTCCAGGTTACAGTGAAACCTGTATATAACGGCTAGCTAAGAGAGGCAGATAAATTGACCACTTTATACAGGTGGCCTTTAAGTAAAGGGTTAATTCAATAGAAGATGCGATTTTAGACATTTGAAAAGTGACCATAATAGACAGGTGGCCACTTTATAGAGGTGACTGTTATAACAGGTTTGACTGTACTTCGAATTGCCACAGCATATTGCATGAGATTTGGATGCATATGTTTATGTGCACCTTGTAGTGTGGTTTAAGTATTTAGATTGACAGTGTGCTGTGAGTTTCCCTATGTCTCTAAAAACAGAAAACATGCCTTAATTGACAAAGCATTGACAGAACTTTTTGCAAAACAAACTACAAATGCATTTTTCTTTCTACGGTGACGATTCTTATACATTTTTATCTAATCGAAAATATTTTTAATGTAGGAAGGCGCTTTTGTCATGATTACATTTTGAAGAAAGAGAAGAAATGTAAACACTTTGAAAGTTAGTAAATCACGAAATTGTAAAATGCTTAGTTGTTCACAGAGGTTAGAGGTTCAGCATGTGAACAAGGCTCAACATTCAAGATTATTCTGATGCATGATTTGCGGAGCTTATTGAGATTACAAAAAGTTTGAATTAGATTTACTGGGGCTAACTGTTAGATGGTTTGAATCAAACCAGAGAGTACCATTGTTTGATTCTTGATTGAAACCTGCTTCATAGGACGATAAATCATTTGAGCAAATATGTAGGGTGGCATCATCGCCAAAGAGATTGACATTCAAGGTAGTGCAATAAGGCAAATCATTCATGATAGTTGCTTTCTTTGAATGAAATCGTTTCTGAACTGTGAACATTCCAAGAAACAAACAGTGAAGGTTTTGTTAGCACAATGAAGGAGACCCTGGGAAGCCATTTGTATTTTCCACTCACGAGTTCCACGCTTGAGCGAATCTCTTATCTCAACATAGTGGATTCACATCGCCATTAAAAAACAAATCTTACTACGAGTCATGAATGGGATGTCATTCAGTTGATTGCCTTTACTACAAAAACATTAAATTCTGTCAAGGTCAGGAACTTGGTTGTGACCATGGCAACAAGAAAGAAACAAGAAAGTTGACATTGTCGGCCCACGTTGTAGGTTTAACTGTTGCATTAAACTTCCTTTATTATCAACATTCCAGTTATGTGCACCAGCAGTTTTTCCTAATTGTGTAAAGGTATCAATCACAACATTGTAATGATCTTGTGAGTGCAACGGTCATCTAAACAGTTTGTGGTCATTCGTCAAGCCGTGATCTTGACCATGTGACTTCTAAATGAAAACATGTTGCAGCCAGGAAACAAAACTGTTGATTTTCAATTAGCAGAAGCAATAATTCGGGGAATATTCACAGAAGCAAAATATGAGCAGATAATAATGCGGAGTTGAAAGAGCTAGAGTTGGAATGGTGGTCAGAATGGAGCGTTGAGAGATACAAAAGGTTCAAAACAATTTTAGAATAATGTCGGAAACATGTCAGAGTCAGGTGCCATTCACATGATGTAGATGTGGCGAATTCACATCAACTGAGTGGCGCGTAAGTTCATCTACGCGACATAAAAATGCAAATAAAAGCTGCTGGGCTATCAAATTTTTCCCTACCTTGGAGGTGCTTGGAATTCTTCATTAGACAGCTCCCTAGGAAAGTAATACAAAATTGACAAAGTTTAGATTTGTTTCAAGTCCAATTCAAGGCAAAAAGACTGTCCGAATGTGGTTGGGTTTCAACGGCAGTACAGCCTTGAAGTTTTTAAAATCCATATTTTCTGTAATGTTCCTATTTCTATTTTCGTATTCCTCATAGTATATTGAAAAGTCTGTTCACCGTGTAAATAATCATCGTAGTAAACGTAAGAAAGAACCTACCAAGGAACATCCTCCCGGTGTTCTTCTTTCCTAGAGTTTTTTTGTAACAACTTTGAAAACATCTTTACGATAACAACAAAGAAAATCAAAGCCACATATCCCAAATAAACATTGACGCCATAAAATAATCCACCAAAAGCCAGCTTGCTTTGACCATATTTCGCTGTATAATAAAGAAAAGTCTACAGACTTCTCAGTGATGACTCAACGTAAACGGTAGTCTCGTGAACGGAACAAGAGCCATTGACGAACTCTAAACACAAATTGGTCACATGATCCAATGTAAACATCAAAATGAGATCCATCGAAAAGAGCCCGAGGCTTATGGGTTATACCCAATGGGCATTCCCTTGGAAATCTCGTGACTGGACCGCAGCAGAAGCCGCACATGCGAAATCACACAGGATTTGTAAATCTTGATACAAAGCTTTTCAACTCTAAACTGCGTCTGAGTTTTTAAAATGGCAAATATTCTACAGAAATTAAATTAGCTAAACATAGCTAACCAGATTGAGTTGACAACCGCAAATATTGCCTAAAATGCCTATGCGACATCAAAATGATGTCTTGCCCAGCCTCCGAATGATCTCTTCCTTAGAGTTAGAAACGAGAGTAAGATCTTACTTCATTTCCAAATCTTTTTCCTCTAATTAAGTCCGACCATCGATAATGATCAGATCAGGGGTTGGGTAAAGTAAAAATTGCATGAAATTTTTGTTACCTGTGAAAGTCTATAAATATACTATTATGAGTTTCATGCTTCAATATGCCTTGATTCAAACATGTAGTAAAAGTAATTATATTGGGATGTACGATCTTCATCGGGTACAGGACGTTGCGCCGAATGGTCATTGCACCGAATGGTCATTGCTTCGAAAAGTCGTTGCACCAATTGGTCATTGCTTCGAAATTCGTTGCTCATATTGGTCATTGCACCGAAACGTCGTTACATCGAAAGGTCATTACACCGATCGATCTTTTGCGGTCTTTTGAACGTAGCCTCGTTGTTAATACTTCATGTACTCTTCGCGGAATGAGCTGGTAGTAGGGCAGCTACGGTAGAAAAACAAGGGACCAACTGCACTTCTTGATAAAAGTATGAAACTGATACCATTTTGTAGAGAATTTCTACTCTATAAATATAGCGTGTGACCCCAATCGTAAAACTGCTTCTTGCCTGGTTAATTTCGAATTTTATTAAAATGCTGAGTCAGCCAAAAAATGTGAACAGCTGGTGAGATGCTCAACTTAAAACTTACTTTGTATTGATTTAAAAAGTAACACGAGGAAAATATAAGCATCTGCAACCCGTATATAATTTAAAAAGTTAAATTAAACAGTTTAGAATGGCTGTAAATGGTCTAACACCCAAACTTTTGGTCTAACACCAAAATGATGCTGTTACAGACTGTTGGAAGAGCTGTTCAAAGCTTGATAAATGGCCAAAGCCAACTTTCAAGGAGAGGTCCAATATTGATTTTAATATTCATTCTGTAATGTAATTTATATGCAATTTCATTTACAGTTCTTTTCATAATGTAGTTTTTTTCATCATGACGTACATTTAGGATCAATTTTCTGTAACCGCAGCTCTTGGTAAATCCTGATCATGGCTTGCATCATGATGAACACTGATGAGATTTGACTTTGCATGCTTCAGAATTCCAATTTCGCTGACAGTACATGATTCTAAACTTCCATTCCAAATACTCAAGATCCGTATAGTTTGGACATGAACCTAAATGTGTAAACTATGGTAACACGTACGAAGAATATGCTCATACAATGCCCCAACTTAAGTGGATGGTTTCAAAGAGTGTTGCCTTTGCAATAAAAGCTCTTTGCGAGTGTCACTAATACATGTTCGTGAGGAATAATTGTCATACATGATACATAATAAGAAATTTCTGTGATAATTGATAATGCTTTCTGATAAAGCTGCGAGAATTAGAATGATATAGAAAGCATGGCTTCTGAAAGCAATCTCTATGCCTTCAAGGCTGATCTTTTACGCTTCGGATGTGGGTTCCGATGTGAAGATAGAAGTAGTATCACAAAATAGGTGGGATAGATAGTTCAGTCAAAACTCAAAGATGTACGTAAAAGGTTTGTTAAATCCGATTCGAATTCATTTCCACGTAGTTTGCTGTTTCCGGACATAGATGATTAAAATGATTAGTTCTCATGTGAGGAGAAGAGCTTCATTTCTACTGTTTGCACCTGTTTGGTGAATACAAAAGTCTAGGAAAACAAGTCAAGTCAGCTTTTACTGAAGCGAGTTTAGAATTTTTCTTGTTCGCTTATTTCGCACCATAATTAAGTATTAGCAACGAAATTTTTATCATCGTTTAGAAAATTGAAACGAGTTTATTGTCAATCCTTGGATGAATGAATTAAATATATTTCATCTAATTTGAAGGTAGAGTCTGTGTGCAGGCTAATTTTAAGGAGATTTACTAATTTATGTGACGATTGCTGCTTTCAATTTATTCAGTGAGTGATTCAACGTTTTCAAGCCTTTCAATTTTTCTTGATATCCTATCGATAAACTGTTTTAGAAGACAGTAATTCCAGCGACCATGAATCGACGTGATGCTGCAGGATCAGTAGACAAACCAACCACACCTAAATATACTTCCACGACCTTGCTAATCATAATGTGTGCTTTCTGATCTACATCAACAGAAATATTCTTTTTGACTGGAATATGGCAAAACCACCAGAACAAATTCTCAGTAAACCATTGGAAGGTTAACCTCTATAGGCTAAATCATGTCCCGCTAACAGATTGGCAAATATCAAGCGTAATTAAGTCGGTCAAATTGAAAAATGCACAAAATCATCTCCTTCAAAATTTGTAAATATAATGTAAAGTTCATGTCACGACAACGCTCCACAAATACAAATAAAATTGTTAGTATTTGCTGAAGCTGTTTGGTTAAGGTGACACTAATTGAAATCCAGAAGAATTCCAACATAGGGCTTAAAGATGCTTAAAGTATATATCTCGGCTATAGGGTTATGACGGATTTGGATAGAACTAATTTTTCTATCCGTACATGGCGTACATGTTTCTGTTGCATTTTTGCATAGCGTGACTCCTTCCTATCCGAAAATCAGCTCAAAAATGGCATTTTTGAAGATTTTGATGTCGCAGATTTTGAGCTGGGTCAGTAACGAAATATTTTCACGCAAGAGAGTTTGACCGTGAATTAAGTCGTACA
>JANVCG010095436.1:0-15196 GCA_025505365.1 Haliclystus inabai
GGAAGGAGTCGCGCTGTGCAAAAATGCAACAGAAACATGTACGGATAGAAAAATTAGTTCTATCCAAATCCGTCATATCCCTATAGCCGAGATATACACTTTAATTAATGCTTTAAATTATTTTCAATTCAAAGTTTAACATTCTTGCTGTATTTAGATGCACTTGCACTAGCTTGAGTTTATTCAAAATAAAGATCATTTCAAGTAGTTTGTCTTTTGATCTTTTTCTATGATAAACTGGAAATGCAAATTTATTGATGATTATTCCTATATTTTATTGGCAATAAACTGTATACGGCATGTCATTACTCAAAGCAAGCTGCAAACAATAACACGACGCTCGAAACCCACGCTGAGAGACTCTGTTTGCATAGCGTGAATTCGGAATATAGTTTTTACAGTATTCACGATTCTCAAATGATATTTAACTTGGTACTTTATTGTTGATTTTGATTTTACACATGATTTTGTGGTATTTGAAATGAAAACAATCCTATGTATTTTTTTTATATTTTTCATGTGGAACAACACATAACTCAAATCTGCTACCAAACGATGTTGGTAGCGTGAATCTAAAATGTAACCTTTATTCTGTAGCTATTTGTCGATTCCATTTTACTCTCGATTTTATGATTATATATGCATTCCAATAGATGTTTCCATAGCCAGACTAAACAATTTCAAACTAGAAAGTATTTTATTTAATTTATTATGTTGAGACAACCCGGCAGTCAAACCACGGTCAGGCGCTGTTGGTAGGGTGAATCTAAAATGTAATTTCTATTCTGCAGATATTTGTCGATTTCATTTTACTTTCGATTTTATGGAAATTATGGATTTTATTTTTCAATTGGAAAATTTTTTATTGATTGTTATATTTTTAGCAAAAACATAGTAATTAAAAAGCAAACTGGGGGAAGATTGTTGATTTGGATGGATCGTGTAGTTGTGATTCTTATTTCTCAGAGGCTCGCTATCATGAGCAACAGACAAACAAAAAACACTACAATGAAGATACTGGCTTGTTGAGGGGCGCTAATTATAATGCTATACCGAAGCACATTTTATTCCGTAATCATATTATGAATATTTTTAACTTCAAGTTATTGATACATCAAACATGTTTGCCGCGAAAGTTCCAAACATGGCTATAAACCAATCAGATTGTAGGTCATTCACGTGATGTTTTAGAAATTATTTTAACATGACTTTGTCACTTCACAAAATTTGTAATCAATTACTTATAACGACATGCAGTCCACACAAAGCGGAATCTAGAGACACCTTACGAAGGTGGATTTTTAAGACATTGAAATTATCTGGGATAAACGTTAATCAATTTAAAGCTCATAGTGTACAATCAGCTGCTACGTCAGCTGCTAAGGTACAAAGAGTACCTGTCGATAGTATTTTAGAAACCTTAGGACGGAGTAACGCTAAAACATTAGCAACTTTTTATAATAAGCCGATCGATAATCCGGATTCCTTTAGTTCATCAATTTTATCTAGATTCGATAACCCTTGGAATTAGAATCCTAATTTTCATGGCACTGTATGTTGCCGATTGCTCTTGTTTAATCAAGAGTGTCGTTATTGGATTTTGTTGATCTATGACGAAACAAGGGATTCCGTGCCCACCCTATTAAAGTTTGGACAGTAAATTTGTCACTCCCTCAAGTTGTGCATTTCATAATGGCTATGAGCTTCACCGTAATCACTTTAAAGACGACTTGTCCGATTGTCATACAATGCTATCTCAAGTAATCTTTTGTTCCGTCATGGATCAGCAGAATCATAATCAAACTTCAACTTACAGTTGAGTCTCGTTTAATTGTTAGATTAAAGAGAGCAAATAAATAAATTAAAGAGAGCAAAT
Source organism: Haliclystus inabai (assembly GCA_025505365.1). NCBI lineage: Eukaryota > Metazoa > Cnidaria > Staurozoa > Stauromedusae > Haliclystidae > Haliclystus > Haliclystus inabai. Next base: position 1,877 of record JANVCG010095436.1, read on the forward strand.
CCATGCAAAAAAGAAGACCATTTATCAGTCTATTTCTTCACAGGAACTTTTACAATTCACCCTGATAATTCCAGACACATATTTTGTGGTAATTCGATACAAGACAACAAGCAGTTTTCTGGCTTCAAATTCAGTTTGAATGCATGACAACGTGAATGGAATCGTATTTAAACAGCAGACTTCATGGGTAATAACCGACGACCATGAATAAACATCGGGTCAAATTGAGCACTAATCATCATTGTTTTTGATATCAAAACTATGTTACGTTCCTTAAACGCTGCACTTAATCAACAAATACTATTAGCCTAAGTTCGATAGAGAGCAGATGACGATTGAAATCCGGAGACAATCATGAAACAATAAAATAACAACTCAATCTATTTTGGAAGTCGATATTATTGAGAAAACTAAAGGGAGCAGTGAGGAAGTGCAGAATCAGTATTACCTTACAGTCACTGCAAACGATCTCTTGATAAGGTGAGAAGGCAGAGGCGAAAATTTCTGCTTTCGGGAACTTGAAAGAAAAAAATCAATAATGCATTCATTTGTTAAGTTTTGGTACAGAAAAGATCAGGCTGCTTCTCATTTACCATGCGATTTTTACCAATTATACAATGATGTACAGTCAAGTTCTTGACAATACTTTAGACAATTTGCTTGAGGTTGGGGAAAGTTTTTACGTCATAATCACAACAGTCGCACTGCAAGTGAAATATCAAAATATTACATCAGTAATCAGTCAGTGAAGCCATAGTCATCAAAATTGTTAAAAAAAGTACGTGTTCATTCAATAAGAATTGGCTTCAGTTACTTGTAAATAGGCCACATATCTCCTGACGAGAAGCTCTTAGCAGCGTTCGTTTTGCAAGCTTAGCTTCGACAGACTGCTACAGCGATCCCAGCTAAAGGAAAGCAACAAACATGGTAAGGTATTGAAAAATCACAACTTGAATTATTTCAGGTCTTGAATAAATAGATGCAAAAATGATCCAACAGTAGAACTCATCCCTCAAGTTTACAGTGTCCTTCCATTTCAGGTGAATAAAGTTCATAAACAAAAGCAAAAATCGTACGGTAGCCATTGCAAACGAATGAGAGCGCAATAGTTTGTAAGTAGCCACTGCGCCCTTTCTACGCAGGACTGAAATCAATAGAAAATGAATTGAATGACAGAGCAATCCATTGTTTCGAGTTTTGCGCTATAAGAAGGGAACAAACTGCCAAAAAAATATGGCCACAACGGGCTTAGCGTGCCCCATTCAAGGGGTAGATGGTACATTTCGGGTTGAGGGTGTAGTGCAGTGAAGGGAAGATGGCCGAGGAAGTGATGGATACTGAAATGTTTGGCTTGCAGGGTACTTTGGACGTGTGGGCTTACTGGAATAGGTGATTACGAGTTCACTGCAATGGCAAATTGTTAAGAAGTCTAAAGGCAACATCTGACCTATTTCCTATAGTTGACTTTCAAGCAATCTTGAAATGAGAACACGAATAATTTATTATGCAGATCATGGGTGGTATTTGTGGTGAAACGAGAAGGAAACTTTCTTGATTACTGATCGCTAGAGCTGAGTATGAGCGTTCTAACACAAGCAAAATTGCTGAGGAGGAAATTTATGAATTCATTTGAATGGAAAGGTTACCTGCTTCTCTCAACGAAAAAGTTCTATAGCACTTGGACCGTTAAGCTTAGTACTTACAATGAGACCACATGGTTATATTTGCAAATTTAATACAAGTACAGGACAATATTTGCAAATTTGTTTTCACGTAAGATGATTTCTAGTAGAATGTTAAGCTCGAGTGAAGAGAGTTAAAAATGGAACTGGACTGGAAAAATAAATATTTCTACTTTTTTATTCTTGGCATCATTTCAAGGCTTACATTCGTTGTGAAGAGTGAAGGCTGTTCAGCCTTTAAGATAGACTCCAACTATAAAGGAAGGGTTTTCGAGAAAACCGCTATTAACAGTGATACCGCTATCAAAGCTATGTCCGTAAATGACGCCTTTCTTTGCCGCTATGCCTGCTTAAAGATGGACGCTTGCGTAGCGGTATCGTTTCATATTGGCAATGATATTCACTTCAAATGTAGGATTTTCAATTTGCCTAACATCCAAGATCACTTTGTTTTTGATGAGCATTCACTTGTTATTCTTCTCCTACCGGTAAGATTTAGAATCAACCTTAATTGCTAACATCATAGATTTATGAACAAAATATCAATAAATTTTATATACATAAAAATCATCGAGCAAAATGGGCTATCTTATCAGTGTTTTCTTTCGCAAATTCAATTCTCAAACTTTATTTTGAAATTCTTCTTCAACTATTTTAAACAGTTTTAATACCTTTTTCACATTTCTTCGCAGCTACAATGTGTTCCTGAATCTGCTGGTACGTATGTTTGAATTTTAGGTAATCTAAATATTATTTGCTCTTGTACATAGTACACATTCCATTGCTCTTGTTTTCAAAGATAGTCACTAGAATCCGGTTTGTAATTCAAAGGATAGTGGTTTTGTATCTCGACTATAGAAGCAGCAATACTGCAATGATACTCAAGTTTTGTGATGAATAAGTCATTCATTGTTTGTAGACTTCAGATTGTGCAGATTTTGAACATGAAGGGCTACTTGCTCAGATTATTCATGCCATGAACTCCTAGAGGATCAAAGAATCTGCATGGGCTATTTTGTTTTCCTTTTCTTGTGAGCGTTTGAGGAGATTCGTGATGCTATGTAAACACAGCGATAAATTGAGGCAATTCTCTGCTGGATACATGACGTTTGTGATGGAAATAGAGATTCTTGAAAAACAATTTTTCTTCTCAAAAGTAGTAGAACATGGAGAATCATTTGACTTTTTGAAAAAAGACATTATTTGCGGTCGCAAAACAACTGAAGCTCTCCTTAGGCAGAATGACACTGTTTTGTGTGAGATAATCTCATAGACGCATTCCATTTTGCTAACATGTCTTGATAATAAAGCTAAGAAGAGCTATTGTGATATCTTATTGCCTTGATCTACGAAATCTTGCCAAATCAACGTTGTCGTTTTCTGCTTTCCACTGCTTTATCAATGATTCTTCCAAACTTCTTTTTAGCTTTCATTGGATCCAACAGCAATATTATGTTCAAGTCAAGTTTGTTGCTTTGACTGTTTATATTATTTTCCTATTTTGGCCCACCCATATGGTTGTTTGTGTAATCTGATACCATTTACTTTGTTCAGCGCATGCATGTAATAACCGAAAAGTTGTTTGTGAGCCGCCTTTTATCCATAGCTTCTACAAGGCCCAGAAGTAGAGCAACGAAATTTGGGTACATTGAGCTAGGCTACTCCTTCTATCACGGCCGTATTTGATTATGAAGCAAGAATCTTTACAACAAGTAATTGAAATTTAGTTCTTCTTTCACAAATTCAGTCATAGCAGTAATGCAGAAATCTATTCAGAAGCTTTTTAGCGAATGGATATGAAGATCTGAAGTGCACAAGCTATTAGAAATCTGTTAAGTGTGATGAGACAAAAAATGATTTTGTTTATTAGTAGATGGATATTTGTCTTCATGGCTTGTTAAGTCGCCATGTGATAAGACATGCGGAGGTGGCAAATTAATGAAAGAAAGACTATGCACCGAACCTGAGTGTAATGGAGCACCTTGCACTGGCATTATGAAAAAAACTGAAAATTGCAACATCCATGTGTGTCCAAGTAAGTAGAGAAAGTAAATCGTTTTCAATAAAATGTACATTATATAAGGTATATCGTGTTCTATAGCCGCAAACTAATCAAAACCATTGCGAAATATGATAACTGAATAGAATGGTCAATCTTGCTTACTTGAAGTACGATGAACTCTTAATGGTGAGAGGCAAGCTTATAGATCATAAATGATTTGCTGAAAGGAAAATACTTCAATATTACAGTAATGCAGACTATCTATACCATGAATATGATGATACTGAATGTAGCTCGAAGTGGAAAGCAATTACAAAGAATAACGTAATATCTTTATTTACTAACACTATTCATTTAGTATAATAAGGAAAAAGCAAACCACGGCAGTAGCGAAAGCATTTCTTTGGACCATAGGCGCTTTGTTGGGAGGAAGTGGATTGACTCATGTCTTATATAACATGAACTACAGCTGCTTGTAAAGTGGGATAAATAATTATGCATTATACAGGTTGATGAAATATCCTTACTAAGCTGAATAAAGCAGTTTTGCGAAAAGCATTAGATATTCTGAATGGTGAGAAATCCAGCATCTTTTTGGCACTATGTTGAAATTCTGGCTTTTAACGTTACCTAGAATAGCAGCCTCAATAATAACCATCAATTTTATTTGTATTCGTCATGTATACTCTTTTGGTCAGTTTAACGACTTGATTATGCTCGATTGCTGCCAAATCAATCTACACCGGACATGCTTAAGCCTGCAGGTTTACCATCCATCTATTCGAAAGCGTTTGCACTGATAGTTTTACCATATTTTAAGCCAAAAAGAATATTTTTGTCTGTTGGTATTGACAAGTAGGCACAAAAATAAACTGCAAGACAGTGAAACTATGTGATGGTGTGGCTGATTAACTCACTGATCCCGCAGCCTAAATCGGAAGAACAACCACTATCTTAAATGCAGCTTCATGTATACCTTTCCAATAAGATTCAACATTACAATGACATGAAAAATACGGTCAGATTGCAATTTTTATTTCCAGTTTGGAATTGAGTCTTACTGAAATGTTCTGGTAAATTTCAATACCGGGATCAATACGCATATGATACATGTCGATTCAAATTTGAATCTGATGACAAAGTAGACGCTACATTCATGTTTCAACCCGGCGCAGAGGGCAAAGGTGCACTGTATCGTTTTTGTTCTCACATTTATATACTTCCAGATCCAAAATCAGATGATTACATACGAACAATTTGTCCTGGGTGGATTCTTTACACTGAACGAAGTAACACTACACAAAATTTATTCCCCTGAAGAAATACTCTGTCGTTGTAGTAATCAGAGCTTTTCCACAATTCTTCAATCAACGTTTTAGTCTGATTACAGGCTGCTTAAGTTCAATCAAAAAGTACAATAGATTCGTCTCCTTATCCATTAGCATGAGTGAGATTTGGTACAATAATTATGGCTTACAATTAACGCTGCACCTTAGCCTTGAACTTACATTAAAATTGAATTCACACATCCAAGAAATTGAGCTTCTCGTCCAGAAATGATGAACATTAGAATAATGGATTTCTCTTTGAAATGCTTGCTGTACTTTCACGGCTCAACAACAAAGAATTCAACAGGCCATGCATCACCAGCAACAAGGCATGCAACATGCGTTGTTGTTGACAAGGTGCATCACCAGCAACAAGGTGAGTCATTATCAAAAGCACTCGAATATTTGAATGTCAGTAACTCGAAATCGTCGAACGAACTAGTTCAACAAGACCACGAAATGTATCACCAGATTTGCAAACGGTGAAAAGAATTCCAGTTCCGAAACTAAAATCTCCCGAAGGCATGCAGCTGATTGACTTTTGTGATTGGGAATTTTCTTTACAAGACTAAACGGCGGCAACCCACTTAGCACAAGAATGTGACCTCAACACGATTTATTGTGTTCTGCACTCTAGGAAGAGTGGACAAAATTATGGACCAAAGAAGCTATAAAAATACGCGACACTGACGATGTTGATGCAATCTATCAAAGCGCTCAAATAATATCTCAGATTGCATCGCCACTCGCTAGTCGACTTTCTTATTTTCATGTAAGGTGATCAGCAACAATGAGAAAGCATCATTAACTATTATGCCGCCTTACGAGAGATTCACGAGGATTGCGGTTGTTCAACGGAAGACTGCCAAAAATCATGCAAATGAGTTAGAATTATTTCTGGTTTGTGGGACTCAGTGATGATGCAAAGAGTTCTAAAAATACTAATAGAAAGATTAACCTTAAAATCGACTCTCAAAATGTATCAAAATTTTGAACCAAGCCGTCATGCTGACGACCTATTAACAGATAAAAGTGTTAACGCCAACAAAGTAATGTCTGTGTACAGGAGAGAGAAATTTCAAATCAACGTCAAATAGCGCTCCAGCGCAAGAAGTGCTGACGCAAAAAATAGCTCTAACGAAGCATGTGGGTGGTGTAGAAAAAAACCACAACAAAGGTGATTGTCCTGTAATTAATTGAGAGTGCCATATATGCAAAAAAAAGGTCATTCGCAATAGTACTTGCTCTCAAAAGTGACACAGAATTGTATTCAGCTCGCACACATAGGTAGCCACGAGAAAAGTTAATCTAACTTGACACCACCCATCAAGGTCACACCAAACTATTAATTTGACTAGCTGATGCAAGAGTTGATTGTGGTGCAACGGGAATTTAGATTTGCACAATTAAATGAGTAAGAATGAAGTAGATTTCAAGCCTGACAATAAATTGTTAGCATGGCTCAGTGGATCACCATTAGAGTCACATGGCTATATGTGACCATGACTTTAAATTAAAATGGCAACAGATTCCACCCAAAGGTTCACATCCTAGATGAAGCTAAGTACTCTCTTCGAGTACAGCAGGTTACATAGCTCTGAAATTCAGCCTCCAAGATTGGCTAAAGAATCCGTTCAAGCTTTATCCATGGGACCCTCAAGCTCCCCAAAAGCTCCCCACCTAGTACCAACCCAAACAGACTCAAATCAGGATTCTGTCAAGAAAAAGCTATTAGAAGACTTCACTGATGTTTTCACCTCAGGTGGGTCCCTCCTTTCCATGTCCGGTTCCCCTATGACCATTAAACTCAAGGAAGATGCAGTTCCATTAAAGTGCTAAAAAGCACACCAAATTCATATCCATTGGCAAGAGCCAGTAAGAAATCGATTAGAACAGAATTGAATTAAAACGCATAATTGAATATGTCCCTTCAGATGAGAAGCACACATGGTTCCAACCTATCATCAGCGCCCCAAAAAAGGATCCCCAGAATCCAGAATCATTTTCGATTCCACAAGACAAAAATACTATTCCAAACGACATGGTTACACAATGAAGACCCTTAAAGAAGAGGTATCATATATTCTGCCCAGGATGGGTATGTTCACCACTCTCGATACACTTCAAGGATATTAGCAGGTGCCCCTCAATGAAAACAGCAAAAATTGGACTCCGTTTCTCACCCCTTGAGGCCCAAGGTTTTTGAGAAATGCAATGGGCCTAATCGCATCTGGAGATGAGCAAAACCGTAGGTGCAATGGAGCCCTTAAAGGCATTGATGAAGTACGAAAAACTGTAGAAGACATAATCATTTTTGATAAAGAAGCTAATTCCCAACGCTTTCCTCGTGTTCCCAAAGTTTAAAAAGGATGCCGCAAAGCTTGCATCACATGAAATAGCAATAATTTAGTGTGTTCCCAGCCAGGTGTAGAATGGTGTGGCTACCAAATAGGTAAAGAAGAGTACACCATTTCCGAAGAGCTTGTCCAAGCCCACAAATCATTCCCGACTCAAGCAAATTGAGCAGATTTAAGATCATTTTGTGGATTAATCGGCCAACTCGATTCATTTATTTCGCATGTAGGAGAACTTCCAGACCCACTTCATACTAAAACTTTATGTTACGGTCAAGCTGCATTCTGATGCCCACAGTTCAAGGCACTAGACCTCAAAAATTTTGTGACACACTTTAGAAATTTTGTGACACATGGGGTATCAAGCATGATCCATCATCCCCGTACAATCATCGAAGTAATGGCTTTGCAAGAGCTTCTATCAACTCAAAAAGACAACTCCCAAAATGAACATCAATACCGAGCACTTTCTAAATGGTCTCCTAGAATACATCTTGCCAAAAAGAATGGCATATCACCCGCTTATCAACTCTTTTGAAGTCCTATACCCAAACGATTACGTATTGGTCCTACCATATTCAGTACAGATCTCCAAGATGAAATCAAACCAGCAGATCAAAAGGCAATACAGCTCCGCGAGAAATTTAAGGCCTCTAAAGATCAACATACGTCAAAATTAGCAGAGCTATCACCAGGAGAATTGTATAGGTACAGAACCCTAAGACACGGCAGTAGGATTCTGTTTCTGCATCTACCATCCAAGCATATGAAGGCCGCCATAGTTACCTAGTCAAGACTGAAAGAAATGGACACACCTTCGCTTTCTCCGTCCGTGCTTTGAGAATCAAGCTAGAGAAGAATAACAATCTCCCACGGCTACTGAAGAAGAACTTCATAAGCAAAGACAATCCTGCACTCGTCTTCAACCTGATAGGTTCAATTCGCAGCGCTGATGAAGCTATGTCTTCGAGGAGAGGCATGTGGTTTAATAGAATAGAGTAAAGAACTAAGAAAGTAATTTCAACAAGGAAATTAAGTAATAACACCTAGTTGTAAACTAGCAACACAACAGCTGTGATGAATAGTGTTGTAAAACTAAGACGTCGATACAAATAAACAGCTGACACAAGAATATCTTGCTGTAGGTCATTTGTCATTATCTCGATCTTTAAATTCAATAATAGCATCTTACTTACACTTTCCAAATATATCTCTTTCAAATCAATCAAATTTCTTTCTCTGTCAATCCAATAACGCTTCAGGTGGTTCAATCCCTGACAACTGTTCTGCAAACAAACAATACATCGGTTGTTTGAATATTGAAATGAGAGGGGAAAGTAAAAGGGATCTAGATCGTATACCTCCAAATGCATTTATGTATGTAAATGTAAATTCTAACACCTCAGTTCCTCATTTCAAAGACAAGCTACACTTAGCAAATGGGATGGGCGAGTACTTTATCCAGAAGATTTGTGATTAACAAATAGGAAACGGTCCGCCGTTTTATGTACTCTGATATAAACACGTTGGCTGCGTAATGAGACATGAAAAAGGCTTAAGAAATCACTAGCCGATATAAAAGGATTAATGAAGAAAGACAATTTTCTTTCAAATGATGAAAAGACAGAACTCATTAATTGGTACAAGGCAACAGCTACGTAAAATTGACAAAAACCAAACCTCACAGTTGGGACAATAAAGCATTTCTGTCTCCAACGTACAAAATCTAGGCGTCTGGTTCAACAGGAACATGTAAATGTCCACCCACATTCCAAAGGTTTGCAGTAGTGCCTTTTTTCATTTGCATAACATCAAGAAGATAAAAAGATTATTGCCAAAAGATAGCTTATCCACCATCATATTTTTATTACTTTTACGATTAAGCTGGACTATAGCAAAAGTCTTTTGAATGGTCTTTTAAAAATCAAACTTGAAAAATTACAAAGAGCTCAGAATGCTGCTCCCAGGCTGATCACAAATTCTTCCTAAATTCTGTACAATCACCCTCTTACTGCATGAACTCCATTGGCTTCCCATTCACTATACAATCATACACAAAATCATTTTACTGATTTACAGACCTTCAAGTCCCTATATGGATTAGCTCCGTCGTATCTGAGCGAATTAATCAGCTTAAAAGCTGAATAGAATAAACAATTTAAGATCGAACGGAAGCATTTTGTTAGAGCCATCTGAGAGTATGATGTGTTCGTCTCAAGGCTATCGATCTTTCAAATATGCTGCACCGTTATTGTGGAATGATCTACCGTCTACACTGCGTGATGTTAAAACTCTAAGTGCTTTCAAAAACAAATTAAAAACTCATCTATGTAAATCCGTCTCTAATAAATAATTGTGATTTAGCTACATATTTTTAACCAGTTTTTAACCTAGTTTGACCATGCTTGAAAGTTCATATATCACCAAAAATGAAATTTCACCAGTAGATAGAACTTAATTTTCTATCGGAGCAAGGTCTTACATCATTTCTTAAGTGTGCAACTACTTCCTGGTCAAATTTGATATTGAGAATACAAATCTTGTTGCTAAATTGGTGGAACACGAGTTTTCTAAATAAGAGAGTTTTGACTGGAAAAAGGAGTCATCGTTTTGGTTTTATGCTTCTAACCCCTCCAAATGCATTGTGCTTTCAAAATAACCTCCAAAAATGAATTTTAAGAAGTTATCAGCTATTTTAGTTAAATTTTATTTTATTTTGATATGAATCAATCATGAAAAATTATCGTTTAAAGATCAAAAAAATATTTCTTCGCGAATTTCAAAGACCGTCAATGGAGTGTTAATCTGATGTGTTGACATAGGTTTGCAGAGACTCTAGCAAAACTCCTCTCAAGACTTCAGATTAGCGCTCAAGTGTTGTTGTCTGAAATTTTCGAAAAATAAATTTTCAATCTTATGCTACCAGTATCTTGGTTCAAATCTACTTAGTCAAAACGTGAACAAAATAATTATTAGGTGACCAGAAACGTTAAAGGTTCAATTGTGAAGTGAATGTCAATTGTAAAACGCAATGCATCTCTAGAGATTAAATGATTAATGGCAAACAGACAAAACATTTTCACCTTTTCCGGTCAAAACCCTCTCATGAAAATTTGAAACTCGAAAAAGCTGAAATCAGCACCCTTGGGATAAATTTTGACCTTGAAAGAGTCGCACTGTTAAAAAATGAGCCAAGATCATGTACGGATAGAAAATTAAGCTTTATTTGCAAATGAAACATAGTTTTTGGTGATATGAGCACTTTGTCAATCCATTAAATTTACTTTGTTGCCCAGCGTTACTAAGCAACGCAAACGAGAGCCTTTAGAGAACAGTTATCCCACTTTTCAAAATAACTCATCCATTGCATAATCATAGTTATGTATAGTAGTGCAGTCTATAAATAAAAATTATCCAATAATTTTCTTAACCTATCAAAAATATGCTTGTGCAGTTTTAGGACGCCGTGCGGATGGCTGAAAAGGTTTGGTAACACTCCAATAGTTAGTCTGCTCCTTCTCCATTGTTAATACAGATCCCTAAGGTCGGGGTGATATCTAACGCAAAATGATTTATGTTTTGAATCTATTTCCAATTTAAGTCATATATGTTAAGCAGATATTAGAACAATTTAAGTTTTGAAGCTAACATTTACTCACTCCAAGTTACATGCAAGTAACTCAAGGGATCATGCACGTTTGCCTAAATTTATTTACAAAATTCAAGGTAACAATAAAAACTCTCTTACTTTTGTGAAATGCTTGCATACGTAGAAATGTGGGAAAAATCAGATGAAAACATCACACCTCTTAGGAATTACGTCTATTTAAGAAGTAACTTCTTCATAATAATTGATGAAGAAATTCAAAGAATATAACATCACTTCTGGTATTGCTTTGATGAATTGAGCGCTTTGAAAAATAGAATATATTATGGTATTGACCGAGTCATGACTGGCATGATTTGTGGAAGCAGAATACTTTTTTAGATTACAAATCACCACTTTTGATTTGCAAAAGAGGTTTATATGCAATGAATGAGGATTCAGTTCTATGCAGAATTAAATCTTGAAAGCTAGGATAAAATCTTGCTATTTTGCTGTATAGTAAGAAAGGCAATAGTATAAATCCAAATTAATGTGATAGTAAATAGATATTCTTCCCCGATACAAGTATATTGAGATTTTGAATTTACGCTAAACATTATATGTTGTAACTGAATAATTTCTTGAATAGATGGAAATTTGAAAAATGCAGCATCCATTCTACAGGAGGTTAAGCATAGCAGTTAATCCGTTTTATCACTTACAACACTGTAGTATGTGCAGTATATTTATCTTCTGCTTGGTGCGTTTACTGGAAACTGTTGCAAACAGCAGACCTAAACTCAATTCCTACTTGAACCAGCTTCACAAATATTAGCATTACATCCAATTGGAAATATGAAAACAATTATTTTTAAAACACATCGACCTCAACCAGCACAGGCTCCTGAAGGATTGAATAGATGGCTGTGCACTGCTTTGAGAAGCAAGTACTGTAAAATTTGTGAAATAGAAGACTGAGGTGTTACTCCAAACTACTTCCCACTGCTGTAGGAAATTTTAGCCTTATCTCTATTTACATTTCAGCTAGATCCATATTTAGATGTGTGCTCTTTTTGATCTATGGTACTTACGTAGTAAATAGACTCTTCGCCAGTCATGCGCTCGGATTGGTCCATGAAGTTGAGGCAAACCTCTAAGTTGTTTTAATTCCTCTTTAGAAACGGGAGCATAAAAATTATTCATTGATTTCTGCACACTTTTCTCATACTCAGGTTGGAATCAAATTACCAGCAACACTATCTGTTTTCAAGCAAGAGGTGATAACCCGGCGGTGTTCTTGTTCAATCAACAAACAGGAACATACAAGATCAAGCTGACTCATGTTTCTGGCGATGGTGTCACATGCTCCTACCCTGCGTTTCCTTTCTTACCGTTTGGTTGCCATAACCAGCCTATACTTGTCGTTTTGACCAATAGTGAAAATGAAATGCTAATAGACAGTAATGGATTTGAAGTAGTTCCCACTAACAGTGTTACAGATGATATCATTGAATCGACGATTGAGTATAATTTTATTCATAACAGGGAGTACAAAGTATATTATAAAGAAGATTTTGAAGGAGAGTCGACATCAGATAATTCAGGGGAATCATGTATTGATGTTGAAGTATTAATATGACGCTCAATATCAATCTTCAGGCTATGGATGGCTTGAAACATCTACACGAAATTAGTTTCTACGTTTCAGTTTTAATTGGAAAGCAGATATATCTTCAAAAAAGTCAAACATGTTATTCTCGATTACTTTGTCTGCTTGATAGGGAGATTGTATCAAAAACAGAATTATATATAGGTTGAAACAAAACTTATTGAAAATAATGTCAACTCAATAAAGCAAAAAGTTTTACAAAAAGATGTCGAAGAAGATCACTTACAACGCACCACCAATAAAAAAAGTTAAGTTTTGATAATCAATTCTTATACAATTTTGAAATATAGTAAGAAGAAAATGATATAATATTGCAATACAGATTTAAAATTAGATTGATATGGATACTTGATGTAACAAGTAATTACAATGAGTTATGTTGATTACGTATCATATACTGTAGATGAAGAACAATAAATGTGTGTTGTTTCTAAGTCAATCATTTTATGAACTGTTCTTCCCAGTTTCAGTCATTGCTATGTAAGTATTATTGCTGTATGTAGTTGAGTGAGTCTTTGCATGAATAATTGAATGATGCCAGAACAAAAGTTTGTTGATTGTGAAAATTGATCAAATGAATGAAATGAAGCATCGGCAAACAACTCACCGAGAGAGTATTTTACTTTATAAATCGTCAAAGATAATCGAACGTTTTTCTAGCAATTTGATTGGCTAAAAGCCATGTTTGGAACTGGAAAC
>JANVCG010095547.1:0-15195 GCA_025505365.1 Haliclystus inabai
GTTGAATTCTTACGCGTCAAATTACAATTTTATTATGATTCGATGCAAGATTCTGTAAATTTGCAAACAATAGCCTACACATATTGTTCTATGAGAAACTTATACTAAAGCTGAAAAAAATTGGTGGGTTAGAAATAAAGAACGCAGAATGCTGAATATAAAATGTGTGAAGCCTATTATTCTCGTCAGTGGTGTCAAATAAAATCCGCATGCTCTAGTGAAGTTGCCAGTTTTGCTGCCGCTGCAAGTTAAACATCGTAAGCTAGGCTAAGAACTCAATCAAAAGAAATGTGAACATAAGATAATATAGCATAGAAGGATCTTGGAAATGATGGTTGTCTTGTCCACATTTTCCACACTATTATATGCTATTGTCGTTTTTCAGTTAGTTTCTACTGGCCTGTCTGATTTACTACTTTTGCACATTTAGACAAAGATCGACAAACAAACAGTCAAATTTTTCATCATAGTGTAATTGTATTGTATTTCAGTCTTTGCTTGCTTCCTGATCATAAAAAAAATGTGTGAATCTATTAACTTGTTTTTAAGTGCAAGTGGCAAAAGAACAACCAAGACACAATACGCGATTTGTAGTTTGACACCTCGGAAAACCACTGATAAGAACAATAGGTTTCACACATTTCATATTCAGTATTCTGCATTCATCGTTCAGCATTCCTAAGCCACTGGGAAAAATTAAAATGCTGTATTACTTTTTTGGAAATAATTAACAAAGTAGCAACATTCCAACTATGGTTTCATTTTCAAAGTTCATTAAACTTGTACTGTTTGAAGTCTTACAGTTAAATGAAACTGAATAGTTTAATAGGTTTCAATAAAGTTCTATAAATTTTGCACAAAACTTTATCATCAAGATTCTTTTGGCCCTAAATTGAGGCTAGCTAATCTGTGAGCCAGCGAGCCATAGTGAACCTTTGCAAGCCACTCTTCTACAAAGAGCTTTACTTGTGAGCCATGTTTATACAAGCAAGTTGTTCAGCTATGCTGAGAAATGTCCTGAGAGCACAAGAATGTCCCCTTGTTGATGAGCTATTGGTCTCTACAATGAGCTAGGGTGGCATAGAAACCACAGCATTTATTGAAATCAATTCAATTTATGACAGTAGCTTCACAATAAGCCGCCAATATTGTTGTTGAAACCAATTTTTAGCCTGTACATGACATTGGGAAGTACTAAACACTATTTCATTGCACAAATTAGGAAAATTTCTATTTTTACCTCTGAATATCCTAAACGAAATTCAGACAAGGTTTGAGCTGTTATTCCAATCCAATTCGACTTTCTATAGAAAGATGTATTTTATAACTTCAGATTTAATAATAAGACTTATAAATGCATGATGGTAAAGAAAAATGGAAGGGAAAACACGAGATTGCCCCCCCCCCATGTATTTTGCCCCTCCCCCTTCACAAAAATTCCAAGACCGCGCAAGATTGTTCCTCCCTAGGTTCGAAAATGTCCCGCCGCCCCTAGTCTTATGGCTTACTGAACTAAAAGTTGCCTTAGCTGGTTGCATAACCAAATGTTTAATCTTTTGTTATAATTTATGTAGTGTTTATTATTGCTCAGGTAGTGAATGGTGCAGCACAGCTCAATTTGTAAAATCACACGCCTCTCTATATACATTGCTGTTTGAAACCCTGGTAGTCTTTTCAGTGTCATTGGTGATCGACCATTAGCTTGTGATGGAGAGGACCTCAAAGTCACATTGCCGATTTGACTCAGACAATAATGCACCTGATACTAAAAAAGCAAAATTAGATGTCAATTGTGAGGGAGAGGTAAGAAATAGATGTTTCAACTCTAGAAAACACTTTGATCCATCTACATTTAGAACACTTGTCAACACTGCTTCTTCAGACTAAACCAACATGACAGCTAAGATCAAAGGCTACATAATCTGCAGAAGTAAATGGGTATAAACTGCAATGCAACAGCTTGGTACTATTTTATAGTGCTTTCATAGACACCAAGATTTTTTATCAAACAGTTAAAACCAGAAATCAAATAATAGTTTGCTTTCAAATCCAGTCTAACATCTGATAGGAGAATAGATAGAACAGAACTGGTTTGTTCTTTTGAATAAAACTCAATTTTTATTTCATTCACTTGATATTCGTTTTTGAAGATTTATGAAAATACATACAGAAATATGTTGATGTCTTTCTAAACGGTTTATTAATGTTAAGAATATTATCAAGATGCTTAGATTTATTTATTTTGCTTCTACGTTAAAGGTGTTGTAAGTCTCCTAGGTGTCATTAGTGTTGGAGTATAGAGGGTGAACATTTGATTTTCCGTAGTAACAAACTAGCAATTATCTGCAAATTATCTAGATGACTGCAATATGCTTATGCAACCTACCAATAGGAAATGGCAAATCTCAAAAAAATGAAATCAACAGATTCTTCAACGTTTGCTACACTGACTGTTGTATATGCTCTTATATCATTAACCAATAAACGATATGTATCCAATATTTTGTCTTGAAGATTTTTATGTATGTGTTTATGGTTGATTTTGTAAGACTTTGTCTCATGTTGTTTCAACGTGTTTGATTCTGTTTAATAATGTATGTGTGTTTTCACATGATTGAAATACATACTCATTCATTTTGAAACTGCTAATTGGCTATAGAAACCTTAAAAAACTGAGCCAACATAGTGTTGACATTTTGCTCAAAATATGAACAGATTAAGGTGGTTTCTAAATTCAAGTAAACAAATATAATAGTGTGATGGATTGTTTGTTTGCCTTCAGATCAAACCAAACGTGTTACGCAAACGGAAAGTGGCATTACTTGTCTCCTACTGTGGCACTGGCTTCTATGGCATGCAAAAGTGAGTTGCTGTCCGTTGCAATGAGGACCAGATAATCCATATGACTCGACATGTTTTATGTTTTCTCCATCAGAAATCCAGATGTGAATACCATTGAAGAAGAACTCTTGTCAGCACTCTATAAAGCAGAGGCAATTAAAGAAGACGTCAAAGATGATCTAGGCAAGGTAACCATGGCAGCAGAACCTCTATTTACTAATGATTGGCTCTAGATTTGTATAAAACTTTCTGTTATTTTGTTTTGAACAGCTTTCTTTTCAAAGGTGCGCCAGAACTGACAAAGGAGTGTCTGCTGTGAGACAAGTTGTCTCATTGAAGATAAGTACATCCAGCTGCGGAAGGACACTCTGACCCTCAACTTATTGTGCTTTCATGTCAATTAACCTGAAATAATTTATTTTTTCAAGCACATGGTTGCAACAGAACAGACAATTTCTGCCGCTAATACCTTCCTGCCACCAGCGATACGTATTTTTGGTATACTATGCTAGATTTTTGTTTGATAAAGTGAAACACTTCATCTCACAACCATTTCTACAATTGATGTTGATGATTTGTAGGATGGAATCGCGTTACAAGGGGATTTGATTGCAAGCTGAACTGTTCGGCACGGACATACGAATACCTCCTACCAACTTATGCATTTGCACCGACATTCTATGTGAGTATATGATTAATAGCCATGAGGCTAATCAGGCTAATTGCATAGATAACTGCATTGCAAATCTTTGTAGGGCTTGACAAAAATGAAGATTGCCCCAGTGTTTCCTCTCAAATGCAGTCATTGGAGTCTTTAATTTCCAAATAAGTAAAATAATTAATTCCACTTCAGTAGATCATCAAGTACGTTCTAATACCTTTGACTGTCAAGTTTTTATCTTAATATGTAACATTCTTAGATGTAGTGGTGCATTTTGCAGTAGGAATGGAAAGAACCGCTGACTGCCGCATTTCACACGAAACATACCGACCATGTTCTCTTTTTGTTGTGTGTAACAGGAAACTAGATTGGATTACCAGATTAAAGGTAAGTTAGACTGTTAGTTTCAAAGTGCTCAAAGTAATTAGTCAAATTGTGTCTCAGGCAATCATCCTTTTCTACTTCAGATTCAACTTTAGCTAACGTCCGTGACATACTATCGTTATACAAAGGAACACACAATTATCATAATTATACATCAGGGAGGTAAGGGACAAGAGCATTACTATACTATATACTTCGTAAATTCATCTTGCCATCTTTCTTTTGTCATATTATAATTACAGGGTAGCAACTGACCCAAGTACAACCAGATACATGATCAATTTTACGGTTTGTTGTTTCCAAACAAATAAATAGTATGACCTCTTCAAGGGTTGTTCCTCGCTTATGGTCTTGTTTGTATTTTGTAGGCGTCAGATCCTTTCATTCATCACGGCAACCAGTTCATGTGTCTATCTGTCACAGGTCAAAGCTTCATGCTACACCAGATACGCAAAATGATAGGTAAATCATATAACAAACAGAGTTATTGCAGTAATTTATTCTTCTGCAGTCACTGCCCAACAGCTGACCAACTGTCGCATTTTAGGTCTCTGCATTGCTATAAGTAAAGGCTACTGCTCAAGGAATGTCATTGAAAAAGCATGGGCACCAGCAAAGGTTTGAATTCTGTTTTCAGCCCAGTCTGTTTTGCTGATAGATAATCAGGCCACATAATCACATCTTTCCTCTGCTGGTAGGTTGATATTCCACGTGCACCAGGTCTTGGCTTGATTCTAGAAATGGTATGTTGTATCTGATCGGCAATATCAATCTCTTAGTGGCGTAGGTTGAACACCATAGAAAATCAGGCTATCAAGTTATTTCACAACATAGTAAATTAATGCTGAGCTGTAGTGATGCTGTGCCGTGAAGGGGAAACGCTGTTCCTCAACTCTATTTGAAGGGGAATGCTGTTCCCTCACTATTTTTCATCCCAAGTAAAAATTATGAATGAATTGACCCTCCCCTCCATTGCCAGTAGTATTATCATTATCAGATTATCTTATGTAGTAATTTGTGTCCCTCATTTCTAGGGTATAGAAATGTTTGCGTATTGTGATATTAGCCCATCTGCAAATTCTATTTGTTAACCTATGCTGAAATTTGTAATGAAATGAATGGTGTTGATCAAATGTGTGTCTCATTAAGAAGGTTTTACAATAGGACATCAATTGAAATGACATCTAAAATTGAAATGACTCTCATGGATCATACCTACATAGCCGACATGTACACATTGCTAGATGACTCAATGTAAATTTTATTGTGGGCATGTGCACTTGTTCTTGTGGAATACGATTTTCAAAACAAATGGGAGTGCAAAGGAGGAGCTAAATTAACTTTATTTTATGGGTAAATGTTGGTTGATGTGCAGTTATTCTGTCACTGAGCAGTAGCCATTCAAGTTGACTGAGCAAGTTCAAAGCATGGGTTCGATAGTCACAACGAAGAATTACCCTCATTCCTCTATTGTAGTCCATGTTGATTCGTTTTACTAGCAATAAATTAACCTGTCAATTGAGTAGCTCCATGTTTCCATCATGCTAGGTCCATTACGACGGCTACAACAAGCGCTATGGTAATGATGGGCTTCATGAACCTCTCACTTGGGAGCAGCAAAAGGTAATTCATACTAGGTGCAAAAAGTCAAGGACATTGCCAAATTACGATCATTGACGCATCACACATGTGCCAAAATATATACAAAACAGCTAAAAACCCTCTGAAATTTTGCCTGCCAAGGTTTGATTTATCAAATGTGGAAGCAGAGGGTTTTTTTTAGCTGTTTTGTAGATATTTTGTATATGTCCAACCAATTCTTCACTTCATTTGAATAGGAAGAAGTTGAAAAATTCAAAAGAGAGCATATTTGGCAAGAAATCATTGCAAAAGAAATACAAGATCATCCAATGATGCATTGGTTAGCAACGTTAAAATGCCACAGTTACATTCAAGATACGAAACAGCTTTCACCCAATAGAGACAAGTCATCGTCTCTTGAAAACCATGACAACAGAGATGAAGAAACTACAAAATCACCTTGTGTGACAGAGACTAGTGCCTCATCTGTACACAACCCATGCAGCAGGATAAAGAATAAATGAGACTGTAACATTCCACTTGATTCCCCTTTGTATTCTTGAGGGAAACTTTGGACATTTCCTAGTCCTTCATAGTTTATTTACAAAATCTACTTTCTTTTATAAAAAATACAATATTGTTGATAGTAATAATAATAATAATAATCTTTCAATAGTAATAAACTTTGTCATTTGAATGAGATGGGATCTGGTTGAAAAAAGATTGAGCATGATGCGCTTCTGTTAATGCAATCGATAACCCATTGCTTGAGCTGGATGATCTGTTGTTGTTGTGGTGGTTGAGGTCGCCTCTATCGACAGTGTTAACTAACAGACAGATTCAATTAACTCTGTTACGTCATCATTGCACTGCCTTGGCAAGAGAGTTTCTTTTTCTGCATCAGCATTATCTCGTGATGAAAGCAACAATTGACAGGGTTCTGGTGGGGGCAGTAAAGCTTCAGATGCTTTCGCTTCTTCCTCATTGCCAATACTATCACTTGATGCACACTCACTTTCAGCTATAGTTGATAATGATTGTGCCAAGACCTTCACATATGCCTGAAAGCAAAGTATCCATGCAATCACTTTACTTGTAAATCAGTATTGAATTTAACCTGCAATGCCACTTGAAGGATCTTCTCACATACCGAGCTAGCAAGTTGCTCGAGTAGTTTACCAAGTTCATCAACAAGCTCATCAAATGATGGCCGACTGTTTGGATCTTCAAACCAACATCTGCACATCATTTGATATCTACAAAACGAATAAACAGAGAGAGAGAGAGGGGTTGAGGTAGCTGGAAGTTTGGATTGGTACTGGAACATCCTTTCAAACTAAAATCTTGATGGCCAAGTAGACTTACATTTCAAGTGGACATCCTTGCGGCTTCTCCATTCGAAAGCCTTTCTTTAAAAGGTCAAACAGCTTCTCAACAGGAACACCAGGATATGGAGAACCGCCTTTAAATTGAATTTAAAAAACAACCTGCTCAACATTCATATTCTATCGGTAGTGCCACACATGCACAATGACTAAATGCGAAAATGACAAGTTTTACCAAGTGTGAATATTTCCCATAGCAGTACACCGAAAGCCCAAACATCACTTTGTGTTGTATACACCCGATCAAACAACGCTTCGATTGCTAACCATTTAACAGGAAGACGTCCCTACAAGTGTAAGCATAAGTATTATAACAGCAACCATCTCATAGACAGTGGTGAACTAATATTTCAATGCAGCAGAGCTTACATCGGTTGTCTTCTTGTAATAGTCTGTGTCACGAACGTTCCGTGCAAGACCAAAGTCAGCTATTTTCATGACATAGTCTTCTCCCACCAGCACATTTCTTGCAGCAAGATCACGATGAATGCATTTTTTAAAAACTAAATACTGCATGCCCTTTGAAATTTGCAATGATGCTGATATGAGATCAGTTAATGAAAGCAGAGGCGCTGTCTCATTTCTGACTAGCATCTCAGCTGTTGGTCTTCTACTGCGAAGGAACTGTCGCAGATTACCATGTGGAGCGTATTCAACTACCACCAACAATTCACCTGAAAACAAACATTGAAAATATGTAAAAGGTCCTAAAACACAACATTTGCATTTAATTGGATTGATGTTGAGAGTTGTTGCTTTTACCACTTAGAGTTGAGTAACCAAGGAAACTGATGATGTTCAAATGCTGGCCAATGTGTCTCATTGTTTCCATTTCACAGAGGAGATCATCAATGTCATTGTCTGTGGCATTACCTGCACGAACACAATTATGGGATGTCATTAATATTAGTAACTGGCTATATGATCAAAAGTTAACACCACACTATACCTCTAAGCTTTTTAACGGCCACTGTAGACTGATAAGGCATATTTGGCAATCCAAATGCCTCTGCCTTCACAACAACGCCAAATGCACCTTCACCAAGGATTTCTCCCAAATGGAGAGCTTCTCTTTCAATCTCCCAACTTTCATCGTAATGGTTTGGAAACTTTTCTATAATTACAAAAAAGTAGAATCAATCCTTTGCAATTAGAACTGCACTTATGATTGCAGTACTGGTGTTGGATGAAAAACAACAATACCTCTATTGTTATTACTATTAAAAACAACAATAATACCTCGGATATCTATTGGGGATGAAAAGAAATGTGATGGATAGCTGTTTGACCTTGAATTCTCCAAGGCACTTTGTATGCTTAATCCTCTCCTCAAAGGCTCATTGCTTGCTCCTGTAGATGAGCTGATTCGCTGCATTCGAGATGGCTTTGAATCTTTTCCAGATAATGACTCATTTGTAGTTCTGTTAGAGATCTTAACAGATGAACCGTTTTTGTTGTCTTCAGTTGACTTTGGTTTTCTAAACAATGACGATATGTTGGATTTGCAAGCTATCCCAATGAAACAGACAATGAGTGTCACAACTACCATGGTAACGACCAATATTACAATGAGATCTTCGAGTGATATGGTAGGGGTGCTTTTTGATATTGCACTGCCCACTGTTGGCCCTAAAATGATCAGACATATACAAACAACCTTTGACAAATGAATTTTCAGCGTTTCAAGTACAATGAGTGGGGGTAGTTCTAGTTACCTGGTGGAGGTGTGACTCGAAGTGTTGCCACCAGGTAATCATGGCCTATGTGGTTGCTCACAATACAACTATACCAGCCAGAATCTTCTAGACTGACGTTATAAAGTTGGAGTTTGACACCATAGCGAGGCGTGTCTTGAATATGTTTATTGATTGGTTTGTAGAAAACTGGATCCATCATGCTGGCGATTGATTCATTGACAAACTGCCCTGATTTGATAGTACTATCTATTAGCTCTTTGGTAGGAAAAACTTTCCAATGTACCCAACGAAAATCAGGTAATGTGCCGCTGATCAATTCAAAGCATGACAACGATACATTGGTACCCAGGTAAGCTGTAGCATTGTCGATATTATCCTTTTGTAGATATGGCCGTGCCATGATTTTCTCTGAAAGGAAAAACAATATCTTGCCAAAATAAGTCACTACTTCCATTTTAAATTAAATTTGCAAAATGAAATGTAATATCGTTACCTAGTACTTTAACTTGAAACCTGAAGCTGATGCTTCCATAACGGTTGGAAGCAATGCAGGTATAATTACCAACATCTGATGGAACTAATTCCTTTAGCCTCAATACAGAGGTGTTGTAAACAAGACGATGGTCCAGTCGCCTTCCAGTGAATATTTTGCTATTCTTAAACCATGTATACTTGATGGGTAGAACTGAAGACTTGGCACTGCACGGTAAGCGTAGGTTACCTTGTGCTGGTTGCACATTATATGACGAACGCTTCATTTTCAGAGGATCTATAAACACAGGCTTTAACAGAGCTGAGTTGTCTGGCTCTAGAAAGAAATGGTTGAATAAATTGAATAAGAACAAGGTTAAACAGAAGGGTAAAAAGAAGGTATGGGTATAGGTAAAAAGCTGTTGTGGACTGTGGACTGCAGTAGAACTTTCAAATCTGTAAGAATTGACAAAAAAAAACATTGGCTGCAATCTTGTATTTAACCTGGCTACCTAAGTGACCCTCCTTGTTCTGTTTGCAAGGCTAATTTCTGTCTAACTCTGTTTAAATGGCGAGTAGCCTGGTTAACTCTGGTGGGCGTGTTACTCGCCCTCCTTGTAAATACAGGAATGAAATCTTAAATGCTCAAAATAGAAAGGAATTCCAGAAATTTAAAGAAAATGTGAATGGCAAAAAGATGAATACTAGAGTTTTGCAAGGTAAAAATGAACTGAAATCCACCAATAGACTTGACAATTTCATTTCTGTAATAAGTTGACTCTGAAGAAGATAAACAATAACACAACAGTAACGTTGCTTGAATTTAGTAAGCAAAGGGATATTTGAGGATGTGGTTTTAGTTATTTCAAGCTATAAAGTTAAAAATCTTATATTCAAGTACTTCAAAGGCCTCTAACTTAACTTGAATATTCCTGCGTTGTACAGTACATGTCACATGCCTGGGGTAAATGTTACGACTATTCCATCAAACATCATGCGACAGTGTCACATACGATGAAAACTTGTGGTTTGCCTCCCCTTGTCGCATGATGTTGGACGATGTTGGGTGAGTTATAAACTTGTTGCAAGGTGTTGAATGATTTTGATTCAGTTCAAGAACATTTCTGATGTGGGATAGATGCCAAGGAATGTTGATAGCTTCACCCTCCTTTCTTGCGTCTCCATGTTATCTACGCTGGCACACTAATACAATGGCATGGCTGCTTACAAATATATTTTCAAGATATAATACCAAAAGCACCACGTGCTCCGCAGAAAAATATCGAACTGTTTTAAAAGTATGAAGAGCTTTTTGAGAGACATTAATTGGATTGATAACCTATAAGGTCTTCAGATGAAGAAATTCTATGCATAACGATATACGCTTGTAAGCTGTAACTTTGTATCACAGTGTCATTTTTTTTCAAGTTAAAACTCCACAGCAAAGAATGTGAGATCATGAAATCAAATAAAGTATTCAATAAAAACTAGATACTTTGAGAAAACGGGAGAGGATTTAATAATATTCAACGTGGCTACAACCCTACATAAACAAGTGGTCATGGTAACGCCTCTTGAGAAAATGTAGGAAACAGTCGGATGACAATTTAAATTTTGTTCAAATGTTCTGTATACAACATTGTGGAAATTTTCCATACAACAAAGTACCATAATGTTGGATGAAAATGTTGTAATGTTTACCCCAGCCTATAATGGGGCAACATGATTTATGCAGATGTGACTTGCAAATTACATTCTGGAAACTGGAGTTAAACAACAATTATCGGTTCTTCACAGCCGTTGCGAATTGCATATGCCTTCCTTCTCAGTACCTGACAGGAAAATGGAAGCCATCCATTTGAAGATTAGGAGAGGGGTTACCAGATTATAATTGTTGACATTGATCTTTGAGTACTAAAAGACAATTGCTCACATGGCAGATTTAAGTCTCCAAATTAAGATGGATCATTTCCCGTATTCTCGTTTCATTAATACATTCAAAATAGCGTGGCATACCAAGATTAACAACAATCAGGTACCAAGCTGAATTAGAATCGTAGAGATGGGCCCATCTGTATAACCATTTGAATGCTATGAAAAAAATCGGTGAGCAGTGGCTAAAAAAGTTGATAGAAAAATTACCTTTCTTCAAAATCAAAAATCCTTTTAATAACTCATTTGTTTCAAGTTTCATGCATTGGTATCTTCCAAAATCACTATTTCTCAATGATTTCAATTTCAGCACTTTCCCATTCTTTCGCCAATATATTCGCTTAGTCGTATTAATTCTTGAGTTTTCTTTCCACCATCCTATCTCCGTTGTTCTTTGGTCTTGTGGGCAATCTAGTCGAACTGTTTCACCAACAGCAGATTTGATCGTCTCAGTCTCAATTGGAACAGCTAAAAAAAAAAAACATAATTTCAGTTTGATGGTAATAGGTGGCGACAGTTGTCCAGTTTCTTAGTGACACTAATACAAAGGAAGAGATAGCATTTCCGTTGATTTCAATTTGACATGGTGGTGTTTCTGAACTGGCACAGACAGAATGAGAGACACAATCGTGATGTAGAAAGCCCATGTAATTACTGCAACGGGTGACAGATTGTGCTCGAGTTAAATCGTTGATCAGTAGACAGTTCATAGAGTTCAACAATATTAATGATACATAATATCCTTTAGAAGGGATTAATATAGAACTTTTCATTTCTTTATTGGATCGAATGACAGAGTGTATGTCTCAATATCCAACGTAATGGCGGAAAAACGAACGAAGCGCTATCAATCTTAACATTAATAATTTAACAAATAGATAAGTAATTAGGCCAGAATTGACATACCTTCAAACGGGGTCGGCAGAAGTAGAACAACTGCTAAAGAGAACAACAACAAAACTGGGAACTGACATGATAAACTCGACATGGTTTTGCGAGAAGGATCAATTATTTGCCCAGTGTAACGTTTGATTTGTCAATTAGCGAGGACACATTCCTTTACATGTAATTGAAGTACCATACCAAATTGGAAGTAGATGAGCATCGCTTCGATTCAATGCTTGATGAAAGAATGATAACAGAATTCATATCCACACACTCTCTCTTCTCTTAAAACTAGTAGCACCTAATCCAATGAAATCGTTGTACGACAGTAAATTGACAACAAAATAACTTCTTTTTCAGTCAGATTTCTCCAGTTCCACTTGAGAATTTGGATCGTGGGCGAACAGGCAAGCGATAACAATCAACTTGTAAACTTGTCCTTTTTTCGTAGCGGTGTAAAGCTGCATTTGAAAAGTAATAGCCTTTCACGCAGAGTGACGAGCGATGAAACTTGGACTATGTCTGTTTCGTCGCAGATAAACTAGCTGTGGTGTTGACGGACAGACAAACCAACGCTAAGAAGGCAGACAGATCAGATCCCCTCGATGCATATACAACAATAGCGAGAATCGATTCAAAGATTCAAAGCCAATTACATTTTGCTATTTGAATTGAAATCACGTCGTCTTCACAAGTTACTTTTAACGTAAAAGTGGTGTCAACTGACAAAATCACAGGCCGCTGCCCGCTGTGCTGTCAGGATGAAATCTTCTGACAGCTAAACGAAAATAAACATTTCAAAATTTCTTGTGTATCTCCAAATTGAAGAGAAATGAACCAAAGGCGGAGGAAAAAAACAGTAATTGTGTTTGCACCCAAAGCAATTGACGTCCTTAAAATACGACATGCCTTTGTCCTCTCGTCCTTAATGAGACGTAATGCCCAGTGACGCGTGACTCACGACTGCAGGGACGGAAAGGGAGGTAATTGTGGGGGAATAGGGACAAAACACAAAAGAATACATTAAAAAATGATCTCTCCTGATAATGTCTCAAAAAGTAATAAAATCAAAGTATTGATTAATTGTTATTTAATTTTATTCGGATCGAACTTCAAGATCGCTTGCATTCTGTTCATTTTATTGATATCCACTAACAAATCATGAAAAGTTACTTGGCCCTCTAGAAATGTGTGTATCCCAGCAACAGTAACTTCAGCGCGGTGGTCTGTTATACGGTCTTGCATAAAATTGTAAGTGCGAATGCGCTCATGTCTTTCTCCCGTCCCTATCTGGGAACGCCTTTCGTAAGAACGGTGTGCATCTGCAGCAATGCGGTCCCTGTGGTATAATTTTGCAGCAAGTAGTTTTAGTGCTTTGGCACGATTCTGAAAAACAAAATATTGAAATGTAACGCTGCTATCAAGATGATAAGATAGATGAATTGAAACTCTCATCATAGTGTATTACCCACTGAGCACTGATGTAGCATTCATATGTTACCTTGAGCTGCGAACGATCTTCTTGACAACTGACAACCATACCACTAGGCAGATGAGTCATTCGGACTGCACTGTCCGTCTTGTTCACATGCTGGCCACCAGGACTGAGCACAAATTGAAGGTAATTAGCATTAATGCAGTACCTGACATATTAACATTGTATTCATTAGTTGGCAGGAGCACTCACCCTGAGGAGCGAAATGTCTCTACTTTAAGATCTTTCATGCTAACAGTTGAATCAATCTGGAATTGGAGATATAAGATTAAAAAAGAGCCAACAGTTACCCAGCATTTGCTTAAGCGTTACTTAAAGTTACATGCCTTTTCAGGTTGTGGTAGCACTGCCACGGTGATGGTTGATGTGTGAATTCGACTGTGAGAGTCTGTCACAGGGATCCTCTGTACACGATGCACTCCTGCTTCACTCTGAAACCGTTTTATGCGGATGTTAAATAAATTCAATTGCGTAATTAATTGGTCCTATTATTCATCATCATCATCATAGAATCATCAATTCAAACATTTGCCCAATACAGTAACTGTCAAATATAATTTGCCATTTTGGGGTGTCTTTGACATGTACGGATATTTTTACAAACTTCTTCAAGGTCATTTTTTCTCTCAAACGATCAGCCTCAAAAACAGGAATGCTAATTGGGTGACAGGATTGTGGGGGTAAATTCGGTAAATGATTTATATCCCATAAATCTTTTCTGATCATATAACTAAACAATATTTCCTCATTTTCACTTTGCAAGTTGATTAGGGGAATGCCCAGTAACTTAATTTTCTCAAAACAGATTGTTTTTCAAAACTTCAAACATGATTCAATTTGCTATTCTGTTCCCAGACCCAGAAGATCACTGTAATAAAAACTAGGACAGAGGCAAAGAGGGAAAAGTCTCTTAATATTCTGGAAAGATCTCATAGGTCCAATGGTCCTTCAGGGAATGATTAGAGAAAAAAAATTATCAATAGAGAGAGCCAATTGTTCAACAACCAATAGATGGTCTACTGGCATGATTTTGCCTGCAAAAACCAGAAAATCAGTTGACTTAATGATCAACTTTTTCAACTACAGTGGTGCTGACAAACTACTGTATAACCCAGAGCCATCTATTTACAAGAGTTGGGACACTCTTTTATGTGCCACTCTATCTTTCATTGGTTAATTGTAAGTCATGTGATACATTGACGCCATTTTCGGGCCAGAAAAACCGGAATCAAACTTTTAGAGAAAGCATTCGAAAATGTTAACAAACCACAAAAACCCATGGCTTTTTTCTGCCTTAAATTTATAATCCTCATTTCATTGGCCCGAAAATGGCATCCACAAGTGCGCTCCAGAACTTGTGTGTCCCAATTCTTGTAAATAGATGGCTCTGCTATAACCAAGCGACAACCTCGATAGTTTTGATCAGTCCCAGCCCATAAGATACCAATCAATCAGCAGTGGAACATTCCAGGTAGCATAGACATGTTACAAATAGTAATATCACTAAGTACTGTAAGATCATAGTAGATACCTTGAGCATATGAAAAACACCGCTACCCATGACTGAGACAGTGGCCTCCTAGGTAAACCAGATTGAAAAATAATTGGATTTGATTGTTGAACAATTGTTAAATGCCAACAAGCTATGGTAATATACCACCAAGGTTACCTTAGTTATGTCAGTTGATGTCGCATTGCTTCGTTGTAATACCTCATAAGACCATTGGCGGAAATTAGCATAACTAAATTGACATATGACATAGAGATAAAACATACCATCTTATTATTATTATTATTATTTTCATTATTATTATTATTATTATTATTATTATTATTATTATTATTATTATTATTATTATTATT